>JABFOV010004070.1:0-14717 GCA_022817685.1 Aradophagus sp. ZL-2020 | reverse complement strand
AAATGGAGTATTGTCTAAGTTGAGATTAGTTTTGAGTGTGTATGAGATGATAAGAACGATGGTTCTGAATTAATAAGTATACAATGGCGTCGTACGGATGATGTTAGGTGGAAGAGTTTTTTGAGTGGGTGAGGGGATCAAATTGAGTGGGTGAAAACTAGCACTTGCAGTGGGTGATTGGTGGAGGAAGAGAGAGGTAAAGGAATTTAAAGTGTGATAGGGGGGGTGTGAGGATTAAGGTGATGGATTATTAATAATTTGTTATAAATTTTTTATTTTCTACCCTGAAATTATTTTATTTATATGTATTAACACTTTTATTACTTTATTTTTAACACTGAAGTTTCAACATTTAACACTGATTAAATTGTTTTCGTTATCTTGATATTGTTAATTGTATGTTCAATTTAACTTGTTATTCTAATTTCATTTGTAGATTTTAAGTAATTGAGTTATTGAGTATTTGAGTTATCAAAGACAAAAGTTTTCCAGATAAATGAAGATCTAATAGAATTGAAATCGATAATAAATCGAAGTTCTTCGCGTATATGTATACCTTAATTAACGATTTAGTACAAAAATCAACTCAGAATCTTGATTTATTGGAAGTTCGCATTAGAGTGAGTTTGTTTTAACAGCGATGCTGAGTCAATCAATCAACTCCGGCGATTTATTATTATTTATCAATTTTAAATTTGCTCACTTTTTTATATACGTTTTTGCCGTTTGGAGTTGACAACACTTTATCTTCATTCTAACAATTTTGTTTTGTTCCATGTCCGTCTTAAAGTTTCGAGAGTGGTCCATCAGAATATTCGCGAACCATTTTTTTACGTTTTCCGAAATCATCTTATGAAGTCTTTTGAAGTTTTTGAAGTTTTGCCTATTTAGTAATATCATTAGCATTTTTTCATAAGTTTCGAGTTATTATTATTGTATGTTAATAATAAACGTCAAAAATTTCAAGCTCATATAATTTTACACCCCTTTTTTATAATATTTAAATTAAATATAAACCTAAATTAATAATGAATTTTAATGCTTTATTTGATTTTACTTCTTTTTCTGTTCAAACTCTAATTAACAAGATAATTAATTTATATACATACTTTAACTCTAATTAAATGTTCTATAATTTAATATTTTTAAAATAACATTTTTTTTAAGTACTATTAATTTTTTTAATACTGTTATGGCATTGTGTATTCAAGTTTGATACTCGCTCCATATTTAATGTTACACTGTTTAGATAAGAATATTGCCGAAAATCATTGTTAACGACTTTATATTAGCGCCATTACAACGTAAATAAATTATTAACGATATAATCAGTCACAAAAACGCGGTCTTGATCAGCCGAATCATTTTTATCTTGAGCTTTACTGTATTAAAAATACCGCAAAACTTAATTGAAATCCAGCATCGGCGTAACGAGACGACAAAAATATTGATAACGAGCATTATTTACAGAAATTTACATAGCACCTCGTAGCGGCAGTACGACACACGGAAAAACATTGATAAGTTGTAGCAATTAAACTCATATTTACGTTGATACGTTTTAAAAAATTGTTTTTAATGAAATTGTCGTATTGTTACAACAAATGTAACAATACGACATTTAATTCATTTTGATTGCAAAAATAATTAAAAAATAAATAAATAAATAAAACCATCTGTCAAGTTTTATAAAGGAAAAAGTCAATTCAAACAATTCATTTTTTTTATCATGCAACCCTTATTTTACGGCAACAAAAATTGGCGATCGATGGTCATTTCGTAACAAAATGCTAAAAAAAGTTATCACTTTTTCGCACAATTTAATCTTCTCATTTTCAATCGCAAGCCGTGAAACACTGATTGCTCGTTTTTTAAATCTGACAAGACGCGTTTTAAAATGCAACATTTTATTCACTGCGATGTGTCCTTAATTCAGTTGATGCTGAACAAATTTGTTGTCCGATGTACTTTTAATTTAATTTCAGTCCAGTTTTCACGTCTTTGAATAAACCGATTTCACGGTTAAACAAGTGTTCCATTTTGGCGATTGAAACACTAAATATCAAACATAAAAAATATCTCATAATGAGGCACTTGCTTTTACAATGTAGACGGTATTGTTTTTTTTTTTTTAATCTCATTGATATTTTTATCAGTGAACCAAGAGTTTTGTTGTTTTAACAAAAACTGTTTTTCTCTGTGTATCTAATCGATGAATCGGTAACCAATTAAAAATTGCAAACACTATTTTTCGTCGTAATTAACCATTGCACGAGTTCGCACGTAATTTCGCACTGCGACTTCAATCAGACGTGCTAATTTAAACGTTAAAACATCGATGCCATTAAAAAGTCCCAAATTTAAGTGAACCAAACTCGCGGATTTAGATCAAGGGGCACGTTCTCGTGCCGAGTCAAACGAACTTGTCTAAAACGTGAAAAAGTCCGGCTTCCCGCGAATCTTTTTTCCGAAGGTAGGATACGTGACGAGAAGCACATTGAGCTAATCGAAGCGTGCATCCCGGAGACGCCGGGAGACGGAAAAAAAGGCGATTACATAAGTCAAAGTTGATTAAACCTTTTTCTTCTTGTCTCGTCGTGCCCGCATTTTTTTTCCACGGCAAATTTAATGAATTGACATGCTAATGATTATGTTCGTGTCACTTTGAAAAGCAAATTTCATTGCGATTTCTTTTTCGTTCGGTTTTTATACGAAGAAAATATGCTATGTAATCTATTATTTTCTTTGATTTCGATTGCTACTTTTTGCTCCAAGTATCAATTCATTATATCATTGGTTGATAAAATTCATGTTTCTCATGAAGTTGGTTTGGTTTTTGTGTATTGTAACAATGTAAAATTCATTTATTGAAAGTAGATCCAGTTATCAATACGGAAAGATTTTACCGTAACAACATAAATAAGTTACAGTACACCGAAAAACGTGTAAATGTGCGATAGCAAATTCAGATTTTACGATATATAAATTAACTCTACATTTAACTATGAAATATCCAAACTTAATCCTACGTTTTGTTCTATGAATCTTCAATTAGATTTCATCAAGATTTACCTAAAATAAGTGACCAAAAAAAGGTAACGCCATCAGGTATTGGAAGTAACGTCGTCACAAGTAACGTTTCATTCAAAAACGTTAAATTTTTTGAGTAACCGTAACGCGTTACTTTTGAAAAAGTAGGTAGCTCAAAGTTTGAAAGTAACATTTTTACAAGTAACGCGTTACTCTGAAACGTTACAGTTTTTGACTAACGGCCACGTAGACGTTACTATTTTGTTTCCGTCACAACAGTGGCACGTTTCTTTTGAAATAAATAACGGTAATTTCTGAGATTTAAAAACTCAACAGTACTACATTGAATTTTCAAAAATAACTTCCTACATCTGATTTTCAAACATTTTCGCATAAAAAAATTGCAAGAAAAACTATACAATATAAGTAGGTCATATTCCAATGACCTTATTTCGATCATGACTTAATACAAGGTCCTGCTGATGTAACGGCATAATCTGCAAAGAAATTGTTACGTTCGATTTAAATTAGCTTTTCTCAGTTTGAACCAAGAAACACCGAATTAAACATTTGCTCAGAATTCCTCATTTCGACTTTGATATCAACGTATCGAAAACGTTTAGCTAATCGTTGATGTCCGTCAATGATTTCATCAAAGAACTCTTTTAACATCAATTAAATGTTTCTGAATCAACCTTGTAATGCGAAATTGGCTCACAAAATAAAGATTAAATGCACTGCTTTCATCACGACGATCAATTGTCAATTCGCCCGATCGTTAATCCAATCAAATACAAGTAAAATAAGTCGATTAAAAATGTATTCGTCGGATTCAATTAAATGAAATTTAACTAGGCAGATGAACGCTCCCAATGGATCCGCAGAATGTTTCTGGACACCGAAACGCCGAGCAATTGCCCGGGCGACGCTTGACTTTCAATTTGTTGCATTGACTCCGACGCGCGGTTCAATCGGCTGAATATTTGTCCCGGCAATTATCACGTTTTTAAAATGAAACTCAACGGACTTGAAGTCTGGCCGAAAATTTGGTATTATATTAAATCAAACTTTTGAATAAGAAATAATTAATTTAATAACGGTGCAATATTTACTTTAAACATTTAATGATAATAATTTCTAGACCAGTTTAGTAAATATGAATTAAATTTAGAGAGTTCAAATTTTGCAACCAAAGCAATGTAATTTTCCAACCTTTTCTGTGTGTGTTTTGTAAATTACCTTCATTATGCATTGCATTTTGATGCATCGACACACTGCAATCAGAAATTGTAATAACACTTATTAAATACCCGATTCATTCTCGAAAGGATAGATTTGCTCGAGAGGATGAAAAAAAAACTTTTCATGGAGAAATTATCAATTTAACGTTTGTCGTCCAGTTTCTAGGAATAATTGTAACATGAATGCAAATCGGTATAAATCCTTTCACTATTTCTTTTCAAAAGCATCACTATTTTAAGTAAACTGCGTTACCAAGTTGAAACCAGATGCAACGGAATCATTAGCAGACTTTATTTTTCTTCCACAGAAGAGTGCGTGCAGAAGTTACTGTTATTGTTTAGTCTAAAAGCATGGCGAAATAGCGAATTTGCCTTATCGTTTCGGAATGAAGCGACGCATAAAATTGTCAGGGACGCCGCGAAATTGTTTGCTTTTAAAATTAGTTCACTCGATGAAACCTTTGATTGCTAGAAATTTCAAAACATTCATCGACCGATTGCCTTGCAATTTTTTTCATAACGATAGACAGCCTTAATAGAAAATTCTCGGCGAACAATCATTATCAATTCGTCATTGAAAATGTATGCATTTTTAGGTACGGCCTTTGAAATGTATTGATTTCTTTTACACAAATAAATATGTCTGCCATCTGTCTGGTTAATCATCCTTCCAGTGACCGTGTTGCAAAAAAAACGCCATTATAAAAGAGTGTCAATAATTATTAGATGGCAGACTGACAAGGTTTTATTATACATTGCGAACGGTCGATGTTGCAACTGCAATTTGTTTTTTCAAATGGATTTCAATTCGAGTCATTATTTTTCTGTTAATGAACAAATTACTCCCTTTTGTTTCTTTTTGATTTTCATTCCTGTTTTTATTATCAACGAAAAGTTATTCTAAAGTTATAGAGTGTGCTTTTTTTATTCAAATCGTTATATTTACTATTTAGTAGTTTGTCAGAATTAAATAGTCAAAGTTACTAATTGAATAGTAAAGCTGTAACGATTTTACCACTTATGTAGTAACTCTTATTCAATATTAAATATTCAATGAAAACCAAGTAGTAAAAGTAACGAAAAAAGTTTGTATCATTTAAGCAATAAACGAGTAGTAAAAGTTACTATTTAGGTAGGAAAACATAAACGATTTCATCATTCAAGGCATTTACGTATTTAAGTTGTAAAACTTATTCCTTTGATGAAAAATTGAATCTTTTTTTTACTATTTTTTTAAATATACTTTGCTATTTCAGTAGTAGCTATTACTTTTTGCTTGTTTCGCTACTTCCAGCTTTTTTTGTCTTTCAAATCTCCTTAGTTCTGTCGATATTCAGTGCATCATTTTTATTTTACTAATCGCTTGACGAAAGTGCAAGTAATGTTCGCACGCAGCAAGATGCCACGGATTCACAAGAGACGCATGATGCAATACGAGGCAATCGGTTTCATCCTTTCTACCCTACTGGTCGCAGTCGCCGACGAGGAACGTGCCTTCCTGCACGTCTGCCAACGATATCGAGTGACAAGCCGCGTGTACCACATATATGCAAATCAGTCGTTACACTTAGGCGGCTCGGACCGCGGTGCCGATCGATCGCCGATCTTCTGACGGCGGCGCTTTTTCACTCCGCTCGTTCTCTCCCCCGCCGCTTTCGGCATTTTAATGCGCTCGATTAAGAGTTATTAAACTGTAACCGGTGCGATGACGGTTTAACATTAATGTATCGCGATTGTCCGTAGTCAAAGGGTATTGACGCTGATAAAGTAGGCAGTCGACAACAAGTTTTTATATCTTTGAAAGTAATGCCGATTCAATACAAGTCAACGAAACGAGCAAGCTGGAAACGTTTTGTAAATGTCGAGGAAACTTGCGCGACGTGCATTGAACGTTTTAGTAAATTTTTATACTTGATATCCTTAGTGAAACGAATAACAATGTTAATATATTAACGGCATATTATTCACTAATTGGTGTATTGAAAATATATTTTTAACAGACTATTAATTCATTAATAATCCAAGTTCTTCATATTTAAATTTTGAATAATTTCAATATATTGTTTGATAATATTATTGTTTTTATATTCAATATACAAATATTCAATATATACAATACTAATTACTTATTCAACAAGAATATTTTATAACCTCGATTGCCCTCTAAAAGCTCAATCTTAATTTACTATGGGTCACGACAGTCCTAAAATCCAAAACGATGTAAAAACGAAGAAAGCGCCAATTCAACTCCGTAATAATTTAAAATTAAAAAAAAAAAGAAAATCAATTGAGAATGTCAAAAGGGACATAAAATCCGTCCGAATGTGCCGATGAAATGTCGTCGCGGGATTTCCAGACGAATTGTTGGAGAACAATCGAGAACGCGTTTTCGATGAGCATTCCTACAATTTTATTGCTCGTGAAAAGGATCCGTTGGAAAAAGAATAAGGTCAAACAAAAATTCGCCACTTTCGATGCCCGATTGCGAGAGGTATAATTAAAGTGTGTGCGGCGATGCACTGATAAAAGCATCGGCCGCGCGAGAACACCAGCAGCCCTCGTTTCCACCTCCTTCTTTATGATCATATCGTAAAAATTATATTCTACGATAAGAGCGAGTGTTAACGCGATGATTAATGACTCCGAAGATGTTAATTAACAGACTCCAAGGCACGGTTTTTTGTAGAGGAATTTTTTTTTTGCATCATCAAATTGTAAAAAATCATTTTAAACGAATAAATAACAAATATATATACGTATATATATTTCTTATCGGCATAATTTTTTTAATAATTTTTTCCATTGTTATCTATCCTTTTCCGCTGTTGTAAATCAATTCGCAAATAAAATTGGAGAGAGACATAAAAACTTGAGAGACAAATTATAGGCGTAGACGTACATTGTAAACGTACTGTCAAATCGCATGAAACGCTTTTTTCTCTCGCAGAAACAATTGCGCGCGAATTTTACGAGCAATTTTCAGCCGCGAAACTAATTGTCACTTGAAATAATTTGTAATAAACCTATTTTCGTTTGATATAAATCAGCCTCGGACACCGTTTGCGAAGCGATATAAAATTAATTGGACGGAGGCTGCGGAGTGATTTACACCAAATGGTCTTTTCATGACGTTGCCATAAAAGCGTCCTTGGCTATATCAACCGGGGCTCGTTTTTCCTTTTTCTAATTATTTTATCGTCGGATTCGATCGAAGTTACTTTAACTGACAAAAATTTCAACGAGAGTTTTTTTTAAACATTTCTATATAATTTATTGCAAATATGCTCAGACAGACGATTTGTATTGTATGTTAAATGTCTAATTTTTATTACTTGTTATTTATTTAATACATCGCAAACATTTTAAAAATTAAAATTAATAGAAAAAATTATTTAATTTAATTTATTTTAATAACACTGAGAGAACCAAATGGTAAAAGTTACTATTTAAATGGTAAAACTGTACCGATTGAAAATAACTATTTAACTGAAAACTTTTAGCATTTAGCAGTGATTATTGCTGCTTCAAAATAATTATTATAAATAATCGTATTCTGTACGAAAAGTTTCCAGTGTACAGTAACTTTTCATTTGCAATTATGAATGACGAATGGAATGGTACTGTTGGAAAACCACAAAGTGCAACACAGGAGCGGCATTGACGACATTCATTTGATGGATCTAACCATTTGGCAAGAAAATAAGTCACGTGGATCACAGTAGTCGCATGGCTCGTAATGACGGGCATTACGTCGTAATGAAACAAATTGTCCGACAATCATTTAGATAAAAATGATATCATTTTTCCAGGGCGCACCTGGCTCTCCGAGATCATTTACGACAATTACAGCCGCCCTCTAATTGTTTCTATCCGTACATCTTATGTGCTATTTGTTTACGCGTGTGTATTATATATAATGAGCAAAGCTAAATAAGACCGCAGCTAATTTCATGTTTATCTTATCATTTTGTAAACTTAAAGGAGTTTAAACTACTTCAATGATGTACCCGAGTCCAAATAATCTTCGTTAAAAGAGTAAACTAAACATTATTTGCAATCAAATTAAAGATAAACAAATTTTTACAAAAGTGAGACAAAAACTTTACACCTTTTGATAACATTTCAATCACATTTTCGTATTAGATTTCTATCGATTTAGTTAAATTTAAGACATATTTTAGTAAATTTTCAGTAATGGGTCGATTCTTTTGTAAATTTGTAAGGCGTTTCTTGACCTTCGATCTTCTCAAATGAAAACAAAATTAACCAAGTTGTAGGGTTGATCTTTCACGAACTAAATATTTGATTGAATAAACGAAATTTTGGTTGAATCAATCAGAGTGTAGGGTTGACATTTGACAGACTAATAATTTGGTTGAGATAACCAATCCAATTTTGTTGAACTGAAACAAATTACAGATTTAATATTTGATCAATTAATTATTTGTTTGAGTCGACTATATTGTTGAGCTGTCATTTGGCCAACTAAACGTTTGGTTGAATCAACCGGAGTTGGTTGATGTACAGATGTAATTACCGAATTTCGAAAAGAGATGTGCAAACTGAAAGAAAATCATTTGCTGCGCAAGTGATTTGATAACTGTAACTAAAGAGACGTAACCGAATTAACCAAATCTTTTTTCTTACAGTAGTAGTGTTTATTTGGAACTCGGCTGAAGTAAAATCTCAAAGTTAATGAAGTTAAGCGTCTCTTTGTTGCGCGACGCACGTATTCGTTTACTTCCTGTAATTACCTCCCGAGTAATAATTGAAAACGATTTTCATCGCAGATTCCTCTTCTCGACAACGCAACCGGCCCATTTCATAACGATAGCCGCGGTTCTCTGCGTGATGTCGGCATTGGTCCCAGCGTCCGACAAAAAGTACGTCGGGGGTCATCCTCGCTCAAGGACCACATCCTTCATCTACCTTACATCGTTCGTCATACACTTCGGAGCGCAAATTTGGATGACTTTTGTATCTAGTACGTTTCACTTACTAACTAATTAAAACTTAATTCATCAAAACTAATAATTTCTTTCCGTTTATCGTCAAACAACTTTTATTTAACATTCATTTGATTATTGAATTTCATAGATCAAAAAATTATTTCCTTGGTATTCATGTAGTTCATACAGATATTTTATAAATAATTAGAAATTATAACTACTTTTGAGTTTGCAGAATTTTTCAATTCAAATCATCATGAATAAAAGAAATCAAATTGAGTCTACTATAATTAATTTTTTTTAATCACCAATTTACATTTCCTTTTATATTTAAGTAAAAGTAATATTTACACTTAACAAAGGGAACGAAAAAGAAAATTGTATCAACATGAAAATAATACGAAATCACGTATGGAACATTTTTGCATAGTCGCGATTTACGTAACGATACGCAAACGATAGTCTTATCTTTAACACTTTGACTAGAATTGTATCGGCTAAAATTATCTCGGCGAATTTTTAGGTCTGTCCCTGTACTTTGCATTGCCACGACACACGTTTGGCGAAATTCAACTTGTTCTTTTTCCACGATACTTTACGGTCAATGCTTGCCTCAGCCTCACCACTCTTTTGACTTTTTTGAAACACCATCCCACGCACACGTGGAACACCGAAATCACCGTCCAGGTAAACCCTTCTTCTTCTTCCAAAGTTACAAGTTATACGATTCCAATTTACTTTTTTATTTTAACTGATTTTAATTTTTCTTATTGTAAGTAGAAGTCTAAGATTGATGTTATAGCTTATGAATGGTACCAAAGTAGTTACTGTAAAATGATAAAATAAAAAATTATGTATAATCAAGTTAAATTTTGACAAACATCGACGACTTTTTCCATTTTGGGAAATTATGAAAATGACTTTGAAATTTTAATTTAACTAATTCAATTGTAGGATTGATAATTATTGATTAACTTTGATTGAATAATTAACTGTTGATTGGTTGCAGGTTTTGGGCATGTCCGGTGCATTTTTCGTAGAGCTTTTGACGCGTCTCTACCTCACCCCCGCACTTCTGCGCCTGATCGTCCAGAAGACCATGCTTGAGCGCGCTGCCGGAATCGGAAACGAAGTCGGGCACTACGAGCCCGGATTACTCAAACACTGTCCCCACTATCTCAAAATCCACAGTGCGTTTCGCCGAGCGCATGCCGGCATCGCCATCGGCAACATTCTCTCGATGGTCTGCACGGTTCTCCACCTTTATTATCTAGCCAGCAAACTGTGCGTTGTTTAAGACTGATTAGACTTAGACCAAATTAGACTCGATTTACAAATTAATCCTCTTACGGGAATCCGCCGTTTCATTGTCCTCGGAAACAGAAGTCGGCTAATCATTTAAAAATCTTTGATTCCTTACGTGGAAAGAAAAATTTGTTGACTTTCGTAAGAAACCAAAGAATACCAATTTCGCTCAAAGAGTTTATACTATTTCAATAAACGACACCTTGTGAACCCAGATTTTGATCATGCCCAACTTGGTATTTTAGTATTTGAAATTGTGCACTTACGTTCTAAATACAACATTTTTACTAAGTTTTTATGATACGTTTGTCAAATTTTCCTTTCCACATATGACCGTTAAATCAGAGTCTCCAAGCATGTAGAAAAATATAGTTTCTAAAAGATGTCCATAGTTAAATCACTATGTAGTCATTTTTTTAAATTATTTTTTCAGTATATATCGTTTGACTTTTTTCCCTATTTTTATGTTTATTCCTTAGTTAGACAATTTCAATTGACTATGAATGCCTTACACTAAAATCCGAATAGAGCAAAAAATGATGGATTGATAGTTGATAGTATTCCACGTTTCATTCTCATTATGCCGCTTTTAACTTGAATTTATAATTTCAGATTATTTTGCTCTGTTGGTTGCAATATCGATTTCCGTTAAATAGACAGCTTTTAATTACATGGCGACAATTAACTACACTTACAAAAATGTCGATTTAATATAATCTACTTGTTTTAAACTCAGTTTCCTTATTCTTTTGTTAGTGTAGTTTATGCGACTTTTAACTTATTTTCATTACAAAGAATTAAAAGAATAATTTTATATTTTAAAAACGAGATTTTATTAAAAAAAAAAAAAAAAAAAATTGATCATAATCAGACATTGTTGTTACAAGTAACACGTTACATAAAAATGTTACATTTTTTGAGTGATGATGTTTTATGTTTTCCACAAAAACAGTACTGGTAACGCGTTACATTTTGAAAAATAATTTTCAGTGTCTGATTATATTCAATCTAATAATTAATAAAAGAAATAAATAGTAATTCTAACGTTATAGTTATGGGTACGAAACTGTCACCGAAATACAAACTTTCATACAGATATAGCGAAATATTATAAAACATGTATATAAAATCGGTTTTGACTGATCATATGTATATATGATCGGTTGATGACTTGTCAACGAGTACTGTACTGTATTTTTGACTTAGTCACGAATAAGGATATCAAGTTCTGTTTTCTCTCTCTTATTTTACATTTTACAATTTCCACTGGTTATTAAAAACAAGAGGAAAGTTATATTCAACGTCTTTATATTTTTTACAGCAAATGTAAGTTTAGTTTACAATCCACTTTAAGTTATCCGTAAGAAGAAATTAAGGAGCAATAATGTAAAAAAATGTGTTTCTTCCTCATTTTTATAAGGCAAGGATTGAAAGTGTCGCATCTTTTACAAACGGTAAGTCGTATTTCAAAAATCAATTCTAGTGTCAATCTCTGTCTATTTTTACACCGATTTAGACACAAAAATAAAGCAGGCAAAGACAATCACGAAAAATAAACCAATCGTCCAACGCTGGTCTTCCTCGGCGAAAAGACTGTTAAAACAAAGCAATCTAAATTTAACAAACAAATTAAGTTTGAAAATTTCATCATTTACAATATTAGTTGATAAAAATAAACTAGTATGTTTGCTTTATTAAACAAAATAAGTAAAATGTTCAATTAATGTACATATATGTATGGTAAACTGTATCAATTTTGGTAAGTTAATAATTAAACAAAAATAATAATAATAAATAGTTATCAAATTTTACACCAATAATTCTAATTTTGTTTTATTTTTAATCAATTATTTTTAAATTACCAAAATCGATGTACTTCAACATATAATATATGTTAGCCAGACTCACTAATACACCATTCTATGCAGGTGTATCATGGAAAATCACTGCCTTTATGTAATAAATTAGTTTCATTAAACGAACAACATAGCGAGTTGTAATTATACTCAAACAGGGAAACAGTAAACTTAATTATGACAATCATTTTAGTACACTTATATTTCATTCAACTTTTAATCAAAGTACTTCTTAAAATCGAATTTCCAACAAATACATTTCAAACAAGTAACTTGAACTAATTTAATTCGCCGTATTACATTGAATCGACTGTTAGTTTAACATTTTTCATTATAACATTCTTAACTGTTGAAAAATGTTCATGTTCAATTAGTTTACTCTGTATCAGAGTACAACTGTAATTTACACAAATTTAATTTACAATTCGGGCGAAGAAAAGTGCTGTATTGAAGATTCTTATAACTAACTTTGTGTTAAAGAGAAAGGTAAATCCAATACAAAGCGTCTGAAACCACTTATTACAACTCAGTAAATGAAAATTATCACTTTACGTGACACTTTGTGACATTTGCATGGAAAACATTATTTCATCTTAAAAAGTTGTGATTTTTCGCGCTCTCGGAATGAATGAAAAGTATTCTCTCCCGATGTAGAATCAAAAATTTGTTAATGTTTGCGAAGATTAGCGTTTAAAATTGATAAATAGTATACGGAACGAAAAATAAAACAAATTTAGTAAATATACTCAATACACTAAATAAGTAAAACATTTTTATTACTGAAAACGTTTAAAATTATACTATTATAATATATCAAGCATGTGTGACAGAAGAGTATCAACCATTGTACTTTATTACAAGTAGTACAAAATGTCATACCAATTGACAAGCACTTTAGTTTGCATAGCAATTTCGCTCAGAATCTATAATAAATTGATATATAGACTCTGAACAAAATAAGTATAACAGGGTAAATACTAAATTGGTGAAAATAGTATCGCACAGAATTTTTTCCTTTTTAGTATAACACTGGAATATATTAAAGTTATACCGTTTAATATTTTTATTAAATTATTGTAAATAATATTGTACAGAATCATGATCTATTGAATTCTTAAAACTTTTCTTTTACTAAATTTGCTTCATTTTTTTCATATACTTATATAAGTGATACTCCTTTGATATTTACAAATTGTTGCACGTCGTTGTCAAATGTTTCATAATTAGATAAATATACGTAAAGGTAATTCAATACCATGCAATATCTTGCCTTATTAGTTTTAGAAATAATTGTAGACAGTGAATGATATTTTTCCAATAAAAGTTTTTTCACTTAACCAAATGTCGCTTTATTTATGAAATTAAATTATAAGTACATAAAAATCATGAATACTTCATTCTAAACACTTCGTCTTCTAACTGCGATTTATATGAATCTAATTCCATGATATTAAATCATCGTACAATACTTTTCGATTGATATCTATGATAACGCGTGTATGAAGAAAATTTATCAATAAACTCAAACTTATGAAGATTTTTAATAACAATTTTTACATTTTTCGTACATATTGAAAACTAGTTATTGTAGTACGAACATCTTGGGATTCGTTATTATATACTTATAATTTCGAAATACGTAATGATACATTCTTTCAAAAAATTTTTTGGAAAATTAAGATACCATAAATAAAAATAAAATTGTTATTAAAATTATTTTCTAACAGTTTAAATTAAAACTGTAAATGTGTATACATAATTTTGTAAGTTTTGATTACCCAAATCGATCAATCGTCTAATATTATGTTGAGAAAAATTTTTTTTTAAATTAATATATGTAAAACAAAAAAAATTGTTTTAAAATATAACCGTCTAATCTAATAATATAATCTCATTTATTTACTTCATTTTTATATAAATTCGGGGTTACTTCATAGTACAAATTTATACAAGTGTGTTATAACAATAAAAAATTCATAATTTTGTTATGTGCCGAAAATGAAAAGCAATATTACTAACTTTCTTGTTTAAAGTGATTGTCAATAAATGGCATATATGGTACAATAAGTGCCATTTTGTTTTGATTGTGTAAAAAGCACGTTGCCATAGCCATTGGGTAAAAAAGATCATGATGTTAGAAGACGATTACAATTTGAAAGTTGTGTTAAACAATATTTTAACTAGCAACATGATTAGCTATTGTTGATACATGAAGAATAATATTGACATACAACATTAAGACAATTAAAAAAGAATTATCAATGTACAATTGCTAATTCTTCCACCAACTTCATTGGATAGCTAAAAAGATACAGATTTTCCATTTGGACTAAATC
>JABFOV010004069.1:0-14717 GCA_022817685.1 Aradophagus sp. ZL-2020 | reverse complement strand
ACACTCAGAATGTATTTTTTCGTGTCAGTCGGAAATATTACACTCTGCCTGTAATATTACATGCTGTGGCATGGCAACTGTATTCCATGCCTAGGCATGGAATTTTACAGCGTTTTTTTTACAGTGTATTGTTCGACGCCCCAACGCTGTTGCCTCAATTCTTTGAGGATGAATTTCTGATGAGTGTGTGAAAGTCTCTTATGCTCGTGAAAAATAAAACTTGTGTAATAAACTGATGTCTAAGATGATCCGACACTTCATCGCTTCGACTACACCTTAATCTCGCGTGATGAGGTCCTTGAACATCAAGATACCCTTCTCGTCTTTGATGAGTGTCAGCTCTCGTAGCCGACTTGACTTTGGCAATGGTCTACCCGATTGTATACAAGCGATGTCCGCTCCAAAGTTCTTTCATTGAGCGCTTTTCACCAGCGCATCTATAGCTTTGTTTATGAGATCTGTAGCAATAAGTCGATCGGTTTTTTAGATCCAGTAATCTGCACGAAACAAAACGCATGTCGCACTATTGACCAAGCACAATCAGTGCCAAAAGCGCACTGCTTTAGGGAGCACGTCTCCCTCGCTGGACTTTTGCGCTGCCACTGTATTAATGAGCACTTCAACAAGCCGACATCAGTGTTTTCTTCGATGTTAGCAGGTCAATCTCTCCTAGGTTGGCGTAGAAACTCCGTACCCCTCACTCATCTAGCATTCAACGTCAATTGTGTCCTACCTTTCGTGTTATCATCGGCGACATTCAAGTCGGTAGTTATTCATCTCCTCTTATGAGCGGCAGTCAAATCGTCGATTTCTCCGAGACGACTAGTGCAAATGCTCGATATCGTTGACGGTCGTTTGCAATCCAGGACAAGACAATGCGGGTATCGGTCCAGAAGTACTGCATATTATTAACTAGCTGCGTTTCTGTGGACACTGTATGAGCCAACCGACTTCCTGCTGTCGCTGCCTGCAACTACAAGTAATAAATTGCTTTGGGGCGTTTGATTCGTGCTACAAGGTGCTTACCAGCAATTAGGGTCACCTCTACATTTTCACTATCATATTCCGTACGTGAATACGTGGCTGCGGCTTAAGCCTGCTCACTGGCATCGATGAACGTATAATGTTCCAGTCTTCAATTTTCATGTAGGGACTCTGAAGCTCGCGAGGTTATTAAGGTCGCGTATCCAGGCTTTCCAGTCACGAAATTCATCCTCGGGGAGTTCATCGTCCCATCCAATTTTTAAAATCGAGGTAGACTACAGAAGTATCTTTCCACGTACAGTGAATGAGACGAATATGCCCAGCGGATTATAGATGGACATCAACACCCTCAACATCTCCCTTTTGGAAGAACACTCGTCTGCTTGTTCTATGGTTCCTGATATTTTCGTCAAATTTAAATTGAAGGGTGAATCGTCATGCGTCGGGTGGGAAAGATCTGTGGGAATCTGAATCTGAAATTATTCAGATATTTGATTTTTTATGTGTTTTTTAGCCTAAAAAATTATTTTATAAAATCAAAATATAAAATATCCAAGCTGCGTTGTAGCAGAAAGACGAATATTCTGAAATATAATGCTGATAATTTTTAGTTAAGACTTTTTATAACTATTTAATAAACTTATACTTATTTATTTTGTTTTGTTTACATAATGTTATTACATTATTATACAATAAATAAAGCGAGCAAGTGCAAAATCAGGTCGTTTGCATTGTTTGTCAATATGGTTGCTATAAAAGATATTTATGCGCATATTATTTTACCATTAATTCTTTCTCAGAGATTTATCATGATGTTCAATAAAAAAATAAACATTAAAGTGAATAAAAATGATTCTACAGTAGAAACTGCGAAGAGTGCTGATCATGAGACTGTTGGGACAATAAAAACTGGATAAACGGATTCTTCACATTGTCCATCTCCACTCCTTAATATTCTGTGTTGATAACTTTTTTGAGTGTATGAATCACATGTCAACTCAATCACATATCGACATTCTCTTAATGAAAACGTGCAAATATTACTTTACATTTTTAATACAACCCACGTGGAAAAGGTTGTTGCCAGCTTTGTGGCATGAATCTGGCAAAAGTCTGGCATTTATACGTGAGCCAGATTTACGCCAGGCGCATGCCATACTTTTGCCAGACTTACGAAGTCTGGCAGTGATACAGCACGCGTCTGGCATAGGTCTGACTCGCGAAAAAATGCCAGACTTCTGCCAGATTAATACCAGCCAGCTGACAAAATTTTTTTTCCACGTGGGAAGTACTTGTGAATCACACCGTTACAAAACAATATACATAAATAAGACTGTAAATAATTTTTTTCTTGAAAATATTTTACAAAGGAATTCTGAATTCAGAACTGTTTCTGACAAAAATTAATAATACTTTTTCCTAAAATGGGAAAATATTCAGATTGGTACTGTTAAAGGACAAAAATCGTTTAGCATACGAAAGAGTAATACGAAGGATTCAAAGACAATGTAAGCAAGGTGTACAAAAATGCTACAAAGAATTTTCTGCATTAAAAAAAAAACTTCGATGCTAAACAGCACTTACAAAAATCGAATATATAAGTTTTAACCGTATGCTTGAGCTAATTTTCGAAAACCAACTTGGGATTTAATTTCTTTTAACAGTTTGCACCACATCAAAAAATCTGAAAAAATTTTCAAATGTAGTCCTAGATGTCATGAATACATTGTCTTTGAATCTTTCGTAAAATAAAGTAATTTTCTAGGCTAAAAAAGACATAAAAAATCAAATATCTAAATAGTTTTATTACTTTTGACCGTTTTCTTGAACTAATTTTAGAAAACCAGCTTGGTATTTCATTTTTTTTTTTCAACAGTTCACACCACATCAAAAAATCTGAAAAAATTCTCAAATGTAGTCCTGGATGTTAGGTATAAATAAGAATTTTTTCAGGGTTACAACGCTTTTTAATCTGGCAGAAAAAAATGACCGAAGAACAATTTTATCTATTTATTTTTTTTTTTTTTTTTCGGAAACCCCGGGTTTATGTTTGAATTTCGCGCCAAGAAGTCGTCAAAAATAATTTTTTCGTATAGTTCTTAAGCAGACTAATCGTGGGATATCCATTAAATTAGTAATTCGTCAATATAAACGTGAGAAAAAATTTAAATAACTAAAAAATGATAAATTTCTGGTTTTTAGTCGCAGAGGTGGATTCGTTGTGGAAATCGATTTGAAAATCATTTGAAAACTTTTTTTTTGTCTTGAAAACATATCCTAAACGTTTCTAACTCATTTCATTTGGGGGCATTTTTTGCTATCTTAATCGACTAAAGCCATTATTTTATTTTTTTATTTGTTTTATTTCCCCTTTCTTTAGTTTACATTAAATTTTAATTCAAGATAATATTTTTTAATATTAATAGAAATCTTAATGATTCAATTTTATTAATACTATCAATTTAAATTTACTTTAATTCAAAGTACTTCATGGTATATAATTTCATCAACTATATTCATTTTTCTATAATTTAATTAAACGTCATTAGTTATTCGTACTATATTCCTGTAGTTGTCACAAAAGTCAACTAAAAAGTATAGTTGTAATTGGATTTGTTCCTACAAGTACAGTTTTTAGTTGCGAAACCTATAAATTGAGTCGACCCAACTAAACCGAATACAACTAAATATTTTTAGTTAGAAAGACTAACCAAATTTTTCTGAGTGCGGCAAGTCTTTTTGTTTCTTGTATTATTTTTCTTGTCCGTTGGGCCAGCTCGTTACCGGGATCGCGTATAATTTTTCGTTTGTTTCGCGTCGTAATTGGGTGGGTTTTTGCTCCAGAGGGATTGTAATCATCCCCCATTTCAGTGGGCGTGTGTAAAAGTTGTGTTTGGCCATTGTGGCGGTTATTTGCTTAGCCGGCGTCCAGTAAGGACGCCGAGTCTAGGCCGTAATGTAGTAGTTTTTATCCGGTTTCGTGAGCTTATTAACGGGTGGAATAAATTAAACGTGAGAAGAAAGGGTCATTGTTAATACGCGGGGCGATTTCCGGGGTCATACAGAAATACCATGCCGGTAAGTGTGTGTGTGTGAGTGTGTATTTGGTGTGGATGATTGGGTGAGATTGCGTGCGTGAGAGCGTGGAATTGTGTGCGGGATGTAGTTTCTAGCCATTGTGGCGAAGTAAGGATGGTAGTGTAATTTTGCTGGCCCATGAGGGGCGAAGATGGTTTAGTTTAGTGTTGAATAAACGGTTAAATAAACAATTGTAAAATTGGAAGTGACTGGGTTGTGTTTTGTTTGTTGGGGGACCTTTTTATTGCAAATTAAGGGATCCTTGCCTGGCATCTTCTGCAGTCAGACCGTTGTGAAGTAAACTCCATTTCACGGAAGGGAAATTCGCTAGCTTTATTAGGGATGATTTTGCTGTTAGATTTCCGGTTTTAGTCCCGTGGCCATCCTGACCCTTCTGGTTAGATTAAAATTTCTGGTTAAAAATTAACAACTTATTTCAAGTCTGTAGCGAAAGGACGCGAATAGGATTTAACGAAAAAGCCGCCACGTTATAGTGCTTAATCTGTATGTGAAGAAATGTGTGAATAAAACATTACATTACAGAATAGAGGTAAATGAAACATCGTTTTGTTTAGAAATAAATCATAATATTCTCTAAATATTATCATACGACTTACCGGAATTTTCCCCAACAGGCAGAAAATCTGCAAGAGATCTTGATTGGTTTTCTGTGATTTTTATCCATATCTTGGATTGATTAACAAGATGTTTCTTGGAGATACGTAAAGTATCTTCGAAAGATCGTTGTAAAGATGTTTTGTCAAGTGGCAAGATTGTTATGAGATCTGCGAAAAATCATCCCCGACGCGAAGGAGATCTTTGAGTGATCTTGATTATTGCTATAACGTGATTTTTATGCATATCTCGGAGCAATCAAGAAGACTTCGATTGTAGGTGCGTGAAATCTCTTCTTCACAATAATCTCTTGATGATATTATACGTATCTATAAGAAATATCTTGTTGATCAATCCAAGATGTGGATAAAAATGACAGAAAACCAATCAAGATTTAAACATCTTAAATTGAAACTTTTTGACAACTCTAGTGTCACGTTGAATCAAATAATGGCGCACCGATCTCTCACATGATCTTCATGTCCAGGGACGGGAATCTGCTCAAGGACCTGATGACAGTGGCGTCGGAAGATTTTGCCTGAATGAAGACAACAAAAATATAAACACGTGAAATGAGAAAGGACACAAGGACGGGCAAGCCGCGCCTCCTTGTGTCCTTCTTCATTTCACATGATTATATTTTTGTTGTTTTCTTTCAGGCAAAATCTTCGGACGCCCACGCCTAATGATCTGAAATGTAATTGCGCTTACATTTTTCAAACTTTATAAAATTCTTTATAGCTTTGACTATTATATCGAACTTTTATAGATAATTCTTATTTCCCTGGAACCAAAATAATTTATAGAAACAAATCACTTCTCTTCCGAACAACTGTAATTTGGTTAATTATTGACCAAACATCAATTCTTAAATTTATTTCCAGTTTATGTTTTCAAATCAAATTAAATTATAAATAAATAGGTTAAACTGTAGATTTTCCATAGGCCTTTGCACGGCGTAAGCACAAATGATCGAAGTGCTATCTTTCGACCCAACAACAGACTAGTTTTGTCGAAACAAAAAAAACTGGAATTTAAAACAAAATGTAAATAAATTTTAAAATTCACCAATCCGAGAATAAAATTAGAAAAAAAAATGCTATTTCTTGCCATAGATTTTTCGACACCTTTGAGAATAAACTCTTTAAAATAATTACACATTGTACTCGATAGTTAGCTAACAAGTATTATTATCAATAACATCTACTCTTTATGCTGCCGACCATCGTACTGATTGATGTAATGTTTAGTGTTAGCAGAATTATTGCTTAAATAGTTTATATTATATACTGCGATATTATTTTTTGCTATTTTAATGACGCCTTTAAAGTCAAATGAAGCCTAACGCAATTAATCATGGATTATGACTACAACGATGTCGTAACAGTATAAAGTTTTAAATAATAAAACACGACATACATTGCAATATTTGATTATACTACTGAAATGCAAATTTCAGCTATATTTCGAAAAATCACAAGATCTTTTGTTGTAGCATTGAAATAGTGAAAATGCTGCCGGAATGTATTTAAGTAGAAAGTAACATTTTTCATTGTTATGAAGCATGATTCAAAATGATTTAATTTACCACACTCATATTTATAGAAAATTTTTCACTTTATTAGTACATAGAAAAACAGTAAATTATATAACTTAACCGTTTGTTGATCGTGTTTTTTATGCATTCATCTTACTTCTTTTGCGTTGTAAAATTTTGTTGCTTGGTTTTTTGTGAAAATTTTTTTGCTCATGAATGAATAGACATAAGATTATGAAGCGTTATTCAAATGATTATTGAATAAAGGTGTCCACGAAACATACAGGTTATCAGCCTACAACATGGTATTTTTAAAAAGCGGTTTCGCTATAACGCAATTCCGAAATTGAGACTATTTTGTGTATAACACGATTTCGTATAATGTAAAATTCGCTATAACCCATTAATGCCGAAATGTCCTAGATTTTTGTGTCAACTGCAAGATGAAATTTAAGACATTAAAACTTGCCAATTTGGATAAACCAAAGAAAAACATAAAAATATTCTACTTTTTTTTTCTTTTTGAGCAAAATTTAGTATTAAAAAAGTATTTTCGTATGCATCATATGTATACAGCTGGTGGACAAAATAGTTGTACTTCCAAAAAATACTTATTAGTAACTTTAAAATTCGAAATAGCCGCCTCCAAATGGCGGAATGGTTTAGAAAATGGTTTAGAATGCCAGAAAGCTGGCATAATTATCAGGAAGTGTTGACATAATGGTTATGATACTATTTTTGAGGTCGCTGTCTACGAATCTGATGCCGCAACTGCAAAATTCATAATGGCGGATCCAATATGGCGGACAAAATAATTCAAAAATGAAATTTTGTATATAAACGTTTTTGTTGTCGCTGATTATAAATTTGACGACAGAACATTTGAAAAAAAGCAAAGTGGCCGATAATAGAACGATATTTCTTAATTCAAATATATTTAATGTAATGTAGGTATTATATCTATACGAAATACATTAAAATTATTTTTATACTGTAAAATAATTATTGCGAGGCAAAACATAAAACTTTTTTTCTTTTAGTAAATTTCGCGGAAATTATAATTTTTGTTTCATATTAGTGTAAAAACTTTAACCCTACACATATATCGCGATTATTTTTTCATCTTTAAGCATATTGTGGGGTACAATTGGACCCCAAATCTTCAAACAACGATTACTACAGCAGATTTGTACGTAAAATGTTTTTTCTTTTCTTTATTTTGATCGTCTTTTAGTGTAGACGCTGAATATGAGGAAGCTGAAGCTATTATTTCAATAACAAACAGTATTCAATTAAATTTATTAAAAAAACAGAAATAATAGAAAATTCGAAGTCGAAGAGAAATAAAATTAAAACGATTCATGTTTTATCCTTAACAGTGAATAATTAACTGGTAATATTATAACAATAAATGTAAAAAATAATATTAATAAGATGATTTCATATGAAATTTAAATTAAAAAAAAATTTTAAATTTAAATTTTTTTTCTGAATCACATAAAATTTCCTTGCTTTTTAATTCGTCGCCAAAATCAACCAAACCACTGTGGGTTAGGGTTTGGGATTTCACGTGTAAACTTTTACGGATGCTCATTTCATCCACAAGTATGACGCCATGTTTTTGCATATTAGATTTTTCTTCAAAGGATACTTTTAATAACTCAAAAAACTTTTTATCGAAGCCGCGATCAACATCAATTAAAGATATGTATCTAAAACATAGTAAATTTATTTAAAATGAATATTATTCCGCGTGAAAAAAAAAGAGTGTCAGCTGGTCTGGCAAAGGTCTGGATCATGCGCGCGAGCCAGACGTCTGCCAGTCGTATGCCATATACTTGCCAGACTTCTACAATCTGGCAATCCCGCGTGGAAAAAATTAGTCTGGCAATGATCTGGCAATGATCTGGCAAGGAGTCTGGCCCAGACAAATTGCCTGACGGAATAAGTCTGGCATTAGTCTGGCATCTGTATGACAGTTGTCTGTCAACATATCTGGCGAAAGTCTGGATTTGATCCGCTAGTCGTAATACAAAAAGATGATTGTTTTTTAAATAAATATTTAATTATTAAGTTTTTCATTTATTAATAATATTACGCTCTTTAGGCCATTGCATACATATTATATATGTATATATATAGGCTCCCGCAAGTAAATGTAACGGCCTAAATGGCGTAAAATTAATAATCATTGAAAAATTTGTTAATAAAATATTTGTTTATTTAAAAAATGATCATCTTTCAATAGTACAGCTCGCGGAACAAATCCAGACTTTCGCCAGATATGTTGCCAAACAACTGCTATACTACTTTCCGCACGAATGCCAGACGGATTCCGTCAGGCAATTAGTATGGGCCAGACTCCTTGTCAGATCATTGCCAGATTGATTTTTTCCGTGCGGTTATTTGATATCATACCAAGAAATTGATAAATCATTTAAAATTAGAAGGAAACAAAAATGGTGATTGATTTTTTTTTCACTGAAGGTTCTGCAGGTTTTCCACCGAATAAGCATCGTAATATTAAAACATATACTGCCGCCAAAAAGTATTTAAACATTAAAAAAAAAAGAGATGAAAGAGAGTATTTTAAAAAGAGTAAAACATTTTCTAAAATCAATACAAATCTGCGTGTGAACAATAACTAAAAAGGAAAAATTTTCCCATTTATAGTGCTACGATTAAAATGACTTGGATTTTGACTAACAACTGTTTAATGAAACAAGTCAAATTTTAGAAACTAACTCCTATTTTCTCATTCATCCGCACAACATAATTTCGAGGGATAACTGTATTTAGCAAATCCTATTTTGAGAAGAATATTTGCAGACAAGTATCGAGGACGCTCAGTAATCATTACATTGTTGATCGTTATTTCAATATTATTTATTATACTGTATGAGTACAATGAATATTGGAAATTTCTCATCAACTTTTAAAAAAATTAATGAATTATAAAAATGTTTCATTAACCATTGAAAAAAAAATAACGTGTAATGAAAACTTTCCGTCGATCAATAAAAAAAAGGAAATAAGTGATAGACGTTTTTAGTTGCAAATAGAAAGGTAATGAGTAATAAAAACATCCAGTAACAACCAAAAAGTAAAATGGGTAAGAGAAAATTTTTAATGATTATTATTTAAAGTAATCATAATGGAAAATTTCCGTTAAAATTTTCCACATAATTGTGAATGATAGATGTATAGGGTCAACCGAAGTAAAAGTGACACCATGCGGTAAATGCGACACTTCATATTTTATATGCATAAATCAATATTTCGTCATCTTCCGTTTGTTTGAAAAAGTTCATTAATCAGTAAAGATTCTCAGGGTCAATTAAAAAATTAAAATTCGTAAGAATTACCGAAGTTATTTAATGTTTCACATTTACCTTGTACTGTCACTCATACCCGCGCAGAAAAAATCGTGTGGCTCGACGTGTGGATACCCATATCCACACGTTGAACCACAAATTTTTTTTTGCGCGGGTACACCGGCTGACTCTAATTAGTTTCGAAGTGATACTTAATTTTCCTAGGACAAGAATTTTTATGTTGAAATTTAAAATTTTTTACTTAAAATATCTGAGGAAAATTAAAGATTTTATCAAATTGAATGCTTGTCAAATTTCATGGTTTAAATCTTGACCACTCTCGTTTGCAATGTAAAGAACGTGTTAAGAACGTCATGTCTCGTGCTTGTAGCACGAAACATGAGCTCGATTGAAACGTCAACATTCGATTCGCATAACCTAGCCCGCGTGGAAAAAAATAGTCTGGCTTTAGTACGAAAACAGTATGGCAAAGTAGTACGACAGTAGTCTAGGTCATACTACAACCATACTAAAAAAAAAACAGTCCGGGCCACCGAGACTAAAACAGTCTGGGTCAATCGTAAGATCCAGACTAATTTTAGACTAAATCCCAGACTGAAATAATTTGGCTAAATTCTGGCGAGGGCAATTTTTATACAATGTTTAAAAATTGTTTAAAAGTTATTAAACATTGTTTAATCATTGTTTGAAAATGTTTAAACAATTAGATTAAAAAATAAAAACATGAAAGTTGTATTTTTTCTAACGTTAATATTTATCATGAAATTAATATCAATAAAATTCAATTGTTTAAACAATTTGTTTATACATCAATTATTAAATAATCGGAATGGCGGAGTTCTGGCAATTTATCGCACTCTCAATACATCGCTCGGACCTCTTATCGTCCGGACGTTTCATCGCCTGGACATTTTAATGCCGCAACAATTCATCACCTTATCAATTGATCGAACCTCGGACAATTCATCGCTAAGTAAATTCATCACCCGGAAAATTCACCGACCGGAAAATTCATTGCTCTGTAAATTCGTCGCCCTGTCATTTCATCGCCCGAACAATTTATTGTCATGTAAATTCATCGACTTGTCGTCTCATCGCCCTGTCAATTCATCGCCACGACAATTTCTTGCCCTGTCACTTCATCGCCATAAAATTTCATAGCACGGACAATTCACCACCTTGTCAATTCGTCGCGCTGTCACTTCATCGCGTTGTTAATTCATCGCCTCGATATTTCATCGCACGAACAATTCACCGTCTTGTCAAATCATCGCACTGTCATCTCATCGCCCGGACGTATCATCGCCCGGGCATTTCATCGCCCGGACAATTTGTCGCCCTTTCAACTCATCGCACTGTCAATTCATCAACCGGACATTTTATTGCTTGGTCAATTCATCGACCGGAAAATTCGTCGGTCGAACAATTCACCGTTAGGACATTTTATCGCCCGGCAAATTTATCGACTCAACAATTCATCACTTTATCAATTAATCGCACTGTCAATTGATCGTACCGACAATTCATCGATGAATTTTCCGGGTGATAAACTGACAGGGCGAATAATTGTCCGTACATTAAATTGTACGAGCGTTGTATTGAAATGATGATAAATTGACAGAGCGATGAATTATACGGGCTAACAATAGACAGGGCGATGAATTGTCTGGGCGATGAAATTTCCGGGCGATGAAATTTCCGGGCGATGAACTGTCCGAGCGATGATTTGTCTGGGCGATAAATTGTCCGCGCAATGATTTGACAGGGCGATGAATTGTCCGGGCGATGAACTCGAACGGCGATGAATTTTCCGAACAATGAATTCAAAACGACATGAAATCATAGTGGGATGAATTGTTCGGGCGGTGAAATGTCCAGGCAATGAATTGTCCGGGTGAATAATTGACAGGATGATACATTGTGCGGGCGATGAAATGATTGGTCGATGAATAGTCTGAGCGATGAATTGACAAGGCTATGAATCGTCCGTGCGACGAGTTGACAGGGTAATGAATTGACACAGCGATAAATTATGCGGGCGATAAAATGTCCGGGCGATTAGTTGTCCGAGCGATGAATTGACAAGGTGATAAATTGACAGGTTCATGAATACTCCGGTCGATGAAATGTCCGAGGGATGAATTGTCCGAAGATGAATTGACATGAAGTTCTATTGATAGAGCAATGAATTGTCTAAGCGATAAATTGTCAGGGCGATGAATTGTCAGGGCAATGAATCGACAGGGCGATGTATTGTCCGGGCAAAGAGTTGACAGAGCTATGAATTGTTCGGGCAATGAAATATCCGAGCGATGTATTGTCCAGGCGATGACATGCGCAGTCGATGAATTGTTCGAGCGATGAATTGACAGGTCGATGAAATCGTCCGAGCGACGAATTGACAGGACGATGAATCGACAGAGTGATAAAGTATCCGAGAAATGAAATGTCCGGATATATGGGCAATAAATTGACGTGGCGATGAAATGTAACGGTGATAAGTTGTCCGGGCGACGAATTGTATCCATCCGTGATATATGCAATGAATATAATGCTATAAAAGAGTTTTATAAAAAAAATTATAGAATGATTTTAATTTTATACTAATTATGAGTAAAGACAAAAGAATGATTTAAATATTGATTATTCCTTCTTTTCTAAAATAACATAAATAATTATTAAACCCTAAACAAGTCAAAATATAATTTATTTGTATAGTTAGTATTATTGATAAGAGAGTGATTAAGGGAGAGATGTATCATCAAACATTAATTTGCCGCTTCTAAGTATTAAAACAGGAGGATTTTTAAAATTATATGTGCTACTAGTAAGAATTCAAAGAATAAGATTCAACGTTAAAATAATTTTAATAGTATATTATTGCTGAGGGTGTCAGTGCGCCCGAAGCATGTACGCTATTTCACGGCTCAAGGGAGTGGACGGTAAAATGGTACTTACCGCCCTAGGTCTTGGCCCGTGAACAATCTATGCTGCCTTTCTAATTTTGTATACTTCCAACGTGCGTAAATGAAGATAAATGTAAATAATTCGATTTTTCCACAATTTTAAATTGAAAACAATGGTGTATTTCTCGACAAACAAACCATGACACGTACAACTATCAAAATCGTATTGTTTTCTCATTTTTGTTTCAACAAGTTTAGTTTCATCGAGGTTCCCGCGATAGAGTTTGCAACCTTCAATTGTTGGAGGCAAAAAATAATAAAAATGAAGTTTAATTATTTTTTAACATGACGCACCAATCGAAATAATCTGGAAAAATTCAAAATTATATTTCATTTGACAAAGAATATTTGAAAATTTTTTCAAGACTTCACCTTGAGGGGTCTTGCCTACCTGCATACCTGTAAAAATGGGGTAAATGTAGAATTTTTTATCGAAAAAACTAAAACAATTTATGTAGAAACGTTTCGGCATTTTATTAAATATACATTTAATTTTGTTTTTTTTTAATTGTTTCATATATATTTAATCAATATTAGTCAAGTTATCCATGTTGTCCAGGAAGGTTCTTTTTTTTTAGGTAGTTTGCGGTAACCACGCTGCCCCCTACAGTTTTCATCTGAAACATGAATGTCGTATTAAACCTTGTTTCTCAGGCATACATCTAGGGGGCAACCGTTCTTTTTTGAAAAATAATAATAAAAAACCACAAGGCGACTGTTTAAAGAGAAGTTCACTTTTCGACCAATAAAATTTGACTTTAAGAGATCAAAAAATATAGTTAATGTAATTGTACAATAAAATCGAACGATTGACCCCTAGAGAATTTATCACAGAGTATTTAGACAAACAAAGAAGTATATTGATTCATGGGTTCTCCATTTATCATGGTGACAGCATTTAAAGAAGTAGTTTTGAGATAATTGCGTTTAAAGTTCAAAATATTGTTTTTATTACGATTACTTCAAAAAAACAGATAATTACACAGTATCATCAATCCCTGGACCGTAAGTTGTTCATTTTCAGTTTCTTCGCTGACGCGCTGAAAATCTCCGCATCACTCTTGATTAATTTCGGATTCACAGGATTTCGCCGCTTGTTTCTTGATTTTTGAAATTGATTCAACGACCTCAGTTCCCTCGAACGATTTCGATGCTCACATCGCGTGGACATAGTCAATTTTAGTGAAAAAAGAACAAGTCAAAACTTAAAACACTGAAAAAACATAAAAAAGTGTAAGTAAATTTAAACCACACGACGTACGTGACAACGTTCTTTATTTTGAAGTTAGATAGCACTACAAAATGACTGCGTGACGTAGGTAGACTAAGCCAGCTCCCTCTACATTCAGACGCAGGAACACAATAGCGACTCGGTGTGCATTTGTACTTATGGTAAGAGTGCGCTCGGCTGCCGCCGTTCAGCTGCTCTAAAACTAGCTGTGCGCGGTGGCCTTTCACAACCTGTACCTCCGTCAACTATCGCCAGAACGCTTAAAAATTTTACTCAACAAATCTTTGAGGTACATAGATTAAAAATATAAGAAACATGAAAAATGCATTTTCCCAAAGTTTGCAGGTAGACATGACCCCTTAATTGATACTCTGGAAAAAAATCACTGTAAAATAGCATTTACCTTTCTTGTGACAGCAGAGAAGAAACTGTTAATCTTCGAAATGTTCGATCAAATTGTGAAGTTGTTAACCCAACGATGATTAATGGTGAGCCAAAATTTTCTGATACTTTTTCAAAATGAGGAAATCTTGGATTTACATTTAAAGGTTAGCATCAGAGTTGGGCAAAATAATCAATTTTTTCTATTTTAAATAGAAATAGAAATAGTTATAAGAATTTCTATTTTAAATGGAAATAGAAATAATCGCAAAACCTTCTATTTCAAATAGAAAATAGAAAATAGTATTTAGAAAATAGTTTTAAAATAGAAAATAGTTTCTTTTGAAAAATAAAAATTAAAATAAGAGTAATACAGTCAAATGTAACATTTATGTATCAACTTTCACTTTCATACATTTTTTAATGTAATTATTATCTATTCTAACAGTCATATAAGAGTACCTTTAACATTGAAAAACCAGTTCAATCAATTGTCTTTAATGACAATATGTGGGCGTTGGTATTAAGTAGTAGAAGACTTTCAAAATTAGCATCCGTCAAATTAGCACGGCGATTAATCATAATGTTTC
>JABFOV010004068.1:0-14718 GCA_022817685.1 Aradophagus sp. ZL-2020 | reverse complement strand
GAATTATACTGCTACCATTTTTCTTAATTCCTTTTTTCATACTCATTTATTGAAATTTTTATTTTTGTAAATCATTGGATTCACTTCTAAAATTATAGCAGTAAGCAATGTTTCGCATTCAACAAAATCAATATTTATGTACTAATTCTTGTTCACCGTTTACAGGATAGTGATAATCAATGGTGGGATTCGTTCGCGACAGAATTTTTCGAAGACGACGCGACACTCACCCTTACGTTTTGTTTGGAAGATGGACCTAAGCGATACAGTTAGTATACCTATTATCACACTCGAACCAATGACCAAACGTCGCGTCGCAATAACTGCCCGGTGACGTTTATTAAAATATCTACGAATGGTGTTATTAACTTGGGGATTTTCTTATTTCAGCGATAGGCAGGACGTTAATACCTAGGTACTTCCGCTCGATATTCGAAGGCGGAGTGACAGAGCTTTACTACAACATGAAACATCCGAAGGAATCGTTTCAGCACACCAGTATAACTTTAGACTGCGATCACTGTGTTATGGTCACGCATCATGGCAAACCGTTGTTTGCGAAGGTAGAAATCGATTTCCATGTGTGCACACATTGCAACATCTTTTTGTTTCTTCATCTTTTCCAGCAATCACAAATTTCCAACGTTTACTAACAAACGTTGGGAGTTTCAGAAGCATGAAATTTGTCACAGAAACTTACATAGAAACCTTTTTGGGATTCTACTTAAGAACTCATAGCAGCTAAGAATATGTATAGGTTCCCACATTGGTATGATTCGATCAAATTACTATTCATATGAGGAATCAGATAGGTTGATAGATGGTGTAGAATGCCAAATATGTTCCTAGATAGATTCTTGGTTCATTTCCTATATGAAATCTTATGAAGATGTTCCTGTGTTAATCTTCTATACAGAACTACACAGACATTTCACTATAGTACTATGAAACAAATGTGGGTTTTTAAAAAAAACTACATTTTTAAAACTTTTTTACCTTCGAAGTTTCAAAGTGTTTTCAAAGTTATAAAATCCAGTAAAATTATCGACCGGTCATTATGACAAAATAATCTCTCCTCCGTTTCTCATCAGACCATAAAATGGTCCCTTAATTCGGCGAATTACAAAGGCGAATCCACTTTATTCGTAACCCTTTTACAGGTATGCACGGAGGGTAGGCTAATATTGGAGTTCATCTACGACGACCTCATGAGGATAAAGTCGTGGCACATGTCTGTAAGGACGTACCGGGAGCTTATACCGAGGACGGTCGTTGTTATGCAGACGCAGCAGGACCCGCCGGGGCTAGAGCAACTCACTAGAAACATCACCAGGCAGGGCATCACCAACTCCACCTTGAACTACCTTAGGGTAAGTTTAATTAAGTTCTATCACTTTCGCCCCGTAATCGTCCAAAATGACAGATTTAACATGACAGCGTAAGAAAAGAATGCCATGACTTTTATGATTAGATTCGTCGAAAAGGCAGCTTCATTAGTTTGGTAGCACATCAGACATATGTCTTGATACTATTTCAAACTTTTATACAACTGTTTGAATAATTCAATTATTTAGAGTGTCAATGATCAATAAGTGATACTATTGAGATCACAATTAGAATATAAATTGAATGGTTGACGTAAAAGTTTAAGGAACTATGAAAAAATCAACTGATTAATTATGATCTAATTCATTATTTTTTCTTGACAGTTATGCGTAATCCTAGAGCCAATGCAGGAGCTGATGTCGAGGCACAAGGCATACGCGTTATCGCCACGCGACTGTCTAAAGACGACGCTGTTCCAAAAGTGGCAGAAGATGATTGCCCCGCCGGGTAAGAGAGGTAGACGGACAGTTGCTTTACATGAGAATCACCAGCCAGTGGAGCCAGTCAGCGGCCGGTTTCAATGCGCAAAACGATTTTTCAAGGCGTACTATTGCCAAACTCTCAAATGTAAAATATACGGTCGCACGAGAAAACCAGCTAAGCGTTGAAAGACGAACAAAATGATATTGCTTAAATAATTCCAATCAAATCATTCATTCATAAACTCGTTTTAACATATTCATTATTTATTATTTCAATTCGATATAACACATATGACAATGCCTATTATTGTCTATTACTGTTGGGAAAACAATTTTAATTTTATATTTTGTATAAGTTTTTTTAATAAATGAAATTAAAATGAATTAATATTCTTGAATATGTTCATGTTTCTTATTGTTGATTGACTTATTCTGTTAAATTGTTTTTGATTATTTTTTGTTCTTTTTTGTTTTGTATATATTTTTTGTCAATTAATATTGAAAATTGCAGATGCGTCTTTTTATTATAATGTTAATTTAAATGTGAACTGCATAACGTATCGTCAAAATGATCGGATGATCTCGTATTAAGTTAATGACAAACTTAAATTTACCTTGTGAAGTTAAATATCTGAGCTATTAATCGTTGTCAATTTGTTACCGAATAATTAATCGAAGCGTTCCCATGGACTGTTACCCGACTTACCGATTGTCCCGCGACTTCCTGTCCCGTGAAAGAAATCGCCGAGCAATCAATCCCACACGATCTCACCCTCGACTCACTGGTCACCCTTGACTGCGCACTTCGGTTCCAAGGCACGGCTATCGCGCCCGCCGATCTCGTCCATGCGCGCGCACCGAGTTTCCGCTTTCGTTCCTCTTTCGCACTCGAGCTGGTACCTACGACCGTATATCCTTTACAAGGTCGGCGTAGAATCTTGGAAGTCAAGCGTGCGCGACATCGCGCACTTTTTACGCGACTTATCGCCAAAGATCTTTCGATCTTTCGATAAGCCAAGGAAAGAAGTCCAGGAGGGGAGGAGGGGTAGGGAGACGCGAGTCAATGACGCGCGTCGACGTTCCTTCCTCCTTGAAAGCATTTTTCTATGAAAAACGAAGAATTTCTTCCCAATTTCTTTTTGTTTTTTTGTTTTTTTGTATTATTGAAAATAAAAATAAAAATGTAAAGTATCTGTAGATCCGTCTAAATGAGTTGTTGCATGTGCGCATATGTCAGAGACCTTTGACACTGAGAAAGGTCCACAGCTGGGTAGTAGTTGTCTAGAAATAATTGGCAAGTGAAGTAACCACTGCAATATCTAGTGACAAGCGTTCCTTGCCAAGAGCTTTGGCCAGTTTCTGTGAATGTTCAGCTTGTCAAACCGTTCAATAATTTGTAGACAATCCAAACAACTCACAATGATTGGTAATTCAAAACTGTTTCAATAATCCGTATAACAAAAAGGTTTACGCAGGATTCTATGTGAGAATTCGACATATAGAGCTAGACGGGAATTTAGAAATAGAAGTTCAAACAATTTAAGAATTTATGTAAGTTTTTACGTGGTTGATAATTCGATCATATCGAAGTTCATATAAAAACCTAAATAGGTTCTTAAATATTCTGAGTTCCTACAAGAATGTTCGTATGTTGAAATTTTATATAGAATTTCAAATTCATTTTTTTTTTATTAATCATGAACAATGATGATGACAACATAAAAACAATTATTACTTTGCTGCCAAGCGCTTACAATGTTGCTAACAAAATTAAAAAGAAGGACAGGGATCCGCACTTTGACACAACAACTTAATAACTTGGCATAATCTCACTTGCACTAACAGCGCCATCTCAATGCTTGCAACGCCACTAGTTCACTCGCCAATAACTCGACACTAGCGTTGCCGGAATTCCAAATGGTTTTTTTTTCATTCCACTTGAACTGCACGTTTAAATTTGAGTGGAACTAGCATAGCAAAATGATATTTTTAACACTTCACAATACAATGATTTATTAAAAAGTTTGCCATATTAACTGATCATGATTCTGGCAATTCTGTGTGCCTAATAATGAAAACGCTCTAGAATTATTCACTGACGAATGGTTTTGTCATTATTTCAGAATCGCAAAGGCCAGCTAGTAAAAGAAGAAAGCGGAAAAACACGACGTCAACGCCAGGAAGCAATGCACCACCTGCGCCAAGCAAAAAGCGGTCTCCAGGGCCAAATTTTTCGCTCGCGTCGCAGGTAGCGAGTTTTATTCCCCTCTATTATAAGTTTTAATTTTTTCTTTTTTTAATTTAAATGCGTAAATTAACCCAAATCAAATAATCAATGTAATAATCTGAATATAAGATGAATGTATCAATAGACGACTCTGTAATAGTAAATGACTATTGCCTTAACATGATAATGATGGTTAAACAAATTTGAATGAGTACTTTTTACAAAAATACTAAATACTGATTGATATTTCAGGACGTAATGGTAGTGGGTGAACCATCATTGATGGGTGGTGAATTCGGTGACGAAGATGAACGGCTAATAACGAGGCTCGAGAATACGCAGTATGATGCAGCGAATAGTCTCGATCCGCACGGTCATGATGCTGCGGGAGGACCGCCTCCACACCCGCACCAATTCCACTCAGAACCGACTCCGGGCAACTCTTGGCCGCCGGATCGTGGTCCTGGACCACCGCAAGGTGGACCAGGCAACCAGGTAACATTATTACTTTATTATTCACATTATACATATAATATAACTTATATATAATATAATATAACTTTCAATTGAGTAATAAAAAGTTTTATTATATTTGATCAGGTGAATTAATACATATACTGGATATTGTAGGGCGTACAAGGTTCTCAGGGCGGTACGGGTGCCGGTGTACAGGGCTCGCAAGACGCCAATCAACAGCAACAGCAGGACAAAAAGAGCCCCGCGGTGAGCCAGTGAGGCCAGGAGTCCCCGCGCCCTCCCACCCGAGGGCGACGGGGGCGCAGGCCCAAGAACGTGGCTCCCTAGCGGGGCGAGAATCCCAATCTCCCCATCTCTTACCTGGCCACAACTTCGTCCGTCGTCGCCGCCGCAGTTGCCGGCAGCCGTCAGACGCCGGCGCCCCCTGCGGCCCTACCCCTCACAATGGCCTGCTATCCCTCCCTGCAGTGCTCTCTACCGGAAGTACCGCAATCACAAGCACAGCAGCGCCAGCCGCCGCAGCCCGCGAGCCAAGACCCCCTGCAATCGATCGTTCAACAACTCTACATCCTACAACGCATCATCTCTCAACGCGCCCAATTCTGACTCGGCCGCAACGCCATCTGCGCATAACGTCTCTTATCACGAAGCAACGAACGTCTTATTAGTGCTGCGGCGAAATTCCATCGACCTGGCCAGTTAAAACGATCGTCGCACCATCTACAGTTAAAACTGTTGTTGCGCTGTTTTTGGTTATAATTATCGCCGCACTATCTTTGTTATCTACCAAAACGAATTCTTCTGCGACATTTGTATCCGCTGTAATATTACGGCAGACCATTTATCGCAGCGCCGTCTACTTGCGTGATGATCGTTGCACCATCTACACGTTCGTCAATTCGCTGTTTACTAAACACGCACCATTTTAAAGTTATAACATCTATCATGCGTATGTTTGAAATCGTCAAAGTAATTGCGGTATACCGAGGCGTCATCTTTACCAGCGGAAATCGATGGTAGCGCCGCGCGCGCGTTGAAGCAGTAACTGCGCTGCGATTTTCCCGACGGCAGAGGGCTCTGACTTGTGAGGCGCTGCGCATGAATCTCTATCCGTCAACAGTATTGATATAATTAAATAGAGTAAATGAATATGATATTGTAAGAGGTTTCTAGTGTAAGTATCGCGCGATCCGGAGACGCGGAGAAGTGTTACGTGCGACGCGTTTTTTGACTCACAGTGGGCGCAAGGATCGCCCGCGCGGAGAGTGGCAGGAGCCGCGCGAACCAATATCCAGGTTTCGACCCAACAACCGGACTCAGGTCTGACCTTCGGGTCCCGGACACTGCGTGCAATATGCGTCCACTTCCCCTTTACCCCTAATTGTCAATTTTTCCCTCACTTCGCTGACTTTCGCCGTCCTGTTTGCCGAGTTTTTCTGTACCTTTTTTTGTTCGATTGTACAAAGTTCCTTGCGCGTTACATTGTATATTATGTTCCTTGTCGTGTCTTCGTTCCTATTTGCGTATCGCTGGGCATTAGCGAGCTTTTCCGGTGTCAGTTTCAGGACAAACAGGACGAAGAGAAGTGCGCGTTACTTGCGTTTCCCCACCATTGCCAAATGATTAAAGAAAGCATTGAACAGGAACTTTTGATTATGAGCGGCAATTATCTTTCGTTTACCTTCGCGTTTATCTAAATACAACAAGTAAATCATTGGCAGATAAACAATTTGTACATACGGAGCGCAGATGGCGTTCCTAGTATTAATCTTGTGAAGATCTGGCTGATCAACCATCAAAGCCTGTCGTCATTGAGTCCATTTAATACTACGACTAAAAGCACAGTATTTTATGTTTTTAGTTACTTCTTGTTGATTATTTTATATCCTTTGGTCAAATTACATCAATGTCATCCTACTTATATTGTATAGAATCATCAATAAGACGTAATTAAAAAATTATATTTACGATTATTAAGCTTTTGGTCCAGAGACCTTTGTATTTTCAGTGAGTCAATGTTAATAGGCATTCCATGGACAGTCGAACAGATGTTCACAATCTTCCTTGATGTTAAGTGTAATATAATTTATAATTTATAATAGTTTATATGATTGGTTTAATTGAATCATTTATTTCCGGATCAAATTTTAATTTACGATTTTTGCTAATTTCTTTTACATTTTTCGTCGATTGATTGTGTTGATCTGTTGTAAATGTATTTAACGCGAACACAAGAGTGAAACTTGTACAAATTACTATTGAAACTGGTCCATCATCGATTATTTTTCGTTATTTTCTTCTTTTTGAATGCTTTGCAATATTTTTATACTTATTGCTATGGGTGGATGTAACTTTATTGACAAAAAATGTTGATTGTTCATTCCATGACTTCAAGACAATTATTTTTATGTTAATATTTTAAATTAATTAGATTATCGTATAGATTTAAAATGAAAGAAGATAATCATTTTTCTTGATAATTACCATAAATGAAAGTTTATTATTGGTAACCGAATTGACTCTTTATAATTTATAGATTTAAAGAATTTTTTAGATTTATCAATAGATTATTTATTATTTTAATTTACTAATTTATGGGATGTATCACAAATTTTACAAATTATCTTTTTCTTAATTATGAAATCTTTGTATGTTGAACGTCCACCTATGAATTTTTCATATTTATTCCGAGTTTCGTGTTCTTGCCACTCAGAGCGTACTAAAAGTGTACTAAAAAGGGAAACGGCATCTCCGGGAACGTCGACATAGGGATATTTCATTGATCAAAAGACACCCTCTTCCCTTGGAAATGCACACGCTAATCATAAAAAAGGAAACCAGAAAGAAAAATAACCAAAATCATTAAAAGTGAGGAAGGGAAAGCGAAAAATTGAATTTGACAGCGCAACAAAATTTGAAATTAAACCATCTACGAAAGCCAGTCAAATTTACAAGTGGGTTTTTTCCCTTTTCGTTTGCTCGTTTTCTTCTCTTTTTCAGTTTCTCTGTCCCTTTTTACACTATGTTTGACGTTTTGCATTTTCACACAAAGTATATACAAATATGGTACGATTCAGTGCGGTGGGTTTTTAGGATAAATGATCTATTGAAAGAATAATAATAATAAAAGGGAAAAAACAAATGTTGTATATTATTATGGATTATAATGACACTATTATAATTAATTAATTCATTATTATACCCTGATAATGTGAATTGAATTTTGAGATATGACGTATGAACGAAAGATAGAGAGAGAGAGTTACTGCGAGTGTGAAAATGAGTGAACTGTTTTGAATGCGATGATAAATAATAGGCAATTTTTAATTGTTAGCAAAGCACATGATTAATTAAATGGAAAAAATGGCAAACGAAGTAAAACGAAGCGAAGATTGTGAGTGAATAGTCGTGGAATGTCGTGATTGTTGATGAATGAAACAGGTCGACGCGATCGACTCGCATAGCAAAACCGATTCGCTCAAAAGTATGTGGCAATTCGCGGACATTTTGAGGACTGGAAACACCTTTTGTTTCGCAACGTTGTTGAATGAAGTGCATTGTCAACGACCTTCCGTTTGGACGTAAATCGTCATCTCATTTTTCCCACCAATTTCACTGTTACTCATTGTTCAAAAGATTGAATTTCCGTACCAAATGTTATATACAAATTTTACTGCGAGTTTACATTTAAGTCAACCTTCTTGTATATTATTTCGGTATAATATAATCACGTTGTAAGATAATTTTCTTCTTTTTCTTATTTCTTTAAATTCTTTACAAAATTATTTGTACAAATTTGACTTTATACATTTTATATCAGGGAGAAAATAATTCATTAAAAAATTACTAACTTTGTCAGTATGTATACATGGATATACTTGAAAAAATTACATCAAATTTTTACTAATTTGCTTTCTATGTGTAAAAATAAAATTAACGACTTTGAGTTGGAAAGATACAATTTAAAATGATAATTGTTGAGTTGTCTTATTTATTGTTAAATTTTAAAGAAATCACTATGCTACAAATCAAGGTCGCATATCATATAAATAACGAATAACTTAATAAAATACCGTTTAAAATTTAATTAAATGTTGCTTTATATTTAAATTCGATAAACTTTTATTAAATAATATCTGTCAATGTATAAGGAGGATCTAAAAATTGTTTTACGACAAAGCTTTTACAAAGCACTTGTTCATTGTATTTTTTTTTTGCATATGATAGATTATAAAAATAACTTAATCCAAACAGAACATAAAACATTCTATGTATAACGGATGTATATAATAAATGGATATTTAGCTCTCATGTGATGTTGCGTCAGGGAGCTGATTAGTAGAAGTTAAAACAAATCAAGTATATCCACGGTATACTGAAAAAGTAAGTAATATTAATTTATATTTTCGTAAAACATTTCTTATCTTGCAGACCGTGTAAAAATTGGATATATTGAACATTAATACCCATGTAGAAAAGTCGTACTTTGTAATCAGGACATGCTCGGCCCAACATTGACGGCCCAATGTCGAAATAACCGTCGAAAAATCACTGGTTAGAGTTAAGCCTAGTCAGTGTATTATGGTGGTCGGTACTTGACCAATGCTGGGCTGATCGTCATTTCCTACATGGGTAATGTAATGATCATAAAAACATGTCGGCATTTTAAAAAAGCTTGTCAAAAGTTGAAATAAACTTCTTTAACAGTTCAAACTGCTGAAAGTAGTTTGTATCTTTAACATGTTTCAACAGTTCAGAGTTCATATAGTTCAGTATGATCCAGGTATGTTTTATACACGGCCTATAAATGTATATAGTCTGCACAAGGCTTTATGCATATACAGTTTCATGTGAATTACATTTTGAATGTACGGTTCGTATATAATTCACGAGTCTTACATGATTGTTGAATGCAATTTAAAACTGTTCGAACATTTTAAAATCTCGTATAACCATTTGAACAATGTTTCGAATACTTTGAACTTGACAAGCCTTATTTTAAACACAATTTTAAACTGTTTTAAAACACCACTTTTGTAAACTCTTTTTATACTCAAAGGAATAAATTTTAAACGAATTTTTATAATAGATCAAACACAAATCTCTTGCAGATTTGATTTTTAAATGTAATGACAAACATATCATTTTGCAATTTTTCTACCTGTTGAAGCACGAGACCTTTGTACGGTCGTTTTTAACTTTGATACATCATTTTTGAACTTACATTATCATTTTTATAGAGGAAATCTATATAGAATCGTAAATGCACAATTGAATGTTGATTAAATTTGGAAAAGTTGAAAAACTGGAGAAGTTGAAAATGCACTTTGGAAGATTGGAATCGAGATTTCGCAGGGATGTGGCGTTTGAAATGTTAAATGAAAAAGCGAATTCGCATTTTTGTAATGGCACATCTCAGAAAGCTTTCTTTAGTCTGGTTTTTTCAAGCGCCGATGTTGGCGAGTACGGTTTTTGAAAAAAATATTAAGAGTCAGGAGTTCTTTTTTCCACCTGCGATTCAAATGTCCCCGCGATCGCAACATTTCGATTGATAAGGAATTTTTCGTTTGACTAATCTATTTCGTTTCTGTTTTCTTTCCTTTTTTTTCTTTTTTTTTTTCTTCAATTGTTTCAGGTTTACGTATTGCGTAATTGTAGATGTATTTTAATTTACACGGATGATACATGTAGATTTTTTAGTTGGACTTTGTACACATCTTTGTATAATAAATTGTTTTTAGAAAACGAAGTTGAGGAATTGTAATTTTGATTCTACGCCGTGGCCAAGTTTTTTAATTTGTTTTGTCGTTAAGGTTTCAGATCCAATCGATTGTTTGTTTATTTGTTGTTATGTTCATATTTCTTTTCTCTACACTTTCATTTATGTATGCATACATTTTTTACCTAATTATTAAAAATTGGTTTCAAGATTTGAAGAAAGAAAATATTGTAGAATTTAATAAAGTCTGGTCATTCTTGCTGAGTTTTATATTTTTTATATTTTAATTATAATTAAGTAAAGTTTTGTATTATTTTATAGAAAACATTAATTTAAAAAATTTAATTATTTCTTTTAATGTATGAATGATAGTCTATATAAACGAAATAAAATTTTCAATTGCCAGTAAAATATTCTATAAATTTTTTCATATGCAAAAAACATTATTTACTCCTGGCTCTTCTTTTTCATCTTTTATTTTTCTTTTAGTTTTAAAATGAATTGAAAAAACATTATTTAATTTTACTGAATTTGTCTTATATTCTTTAATGTCACTGTTTGTTTCTTATTTCACATTAAATTATGGACATTAAAAATAAATTTTAATGTCCATATATAATTTCAACTTAAATTCGCTTCATTTTATTGCAATGAGTTTCAAAACTGAAAATAAGCAGTGAGAAAAATATTGGCTTTGATTGTGAAAAATCCAAAATAGTAACAAAATAAAAATTAAAATGTATAACGAGCTACGAATAAGAAAAAGCATCCGCTGTGGGTTTCTATCTTGCAGATATGTACAAATTACATTTCAACCTACATGCATGCAAACATGTACACTTGCATTTTGTAAACCTATTTATTTCACGTGTCTGTGTGATTGGTATACAAACCAATCAATTCGCACAAAATCAATCGTCCTTGAGCATAGCAGACCATCTTATCTTCGTTAAACTTTGTTCTGATAATCGTGTCATGCAATTATTTTTGGATGATATAGTTTAAAATAAAAAATAAAAAACGAAACAAAAATTTTTTTGATGAAAAGAGAACAGTAACTTGTCGAATTTCACAAAATGTTTGGGAACACGATTGCAAATATCACTTTTGCAAAGTTAACAAACTTTTACATAAGTTTTAAATCAAACAAGTAATTTTATTAGTTGCAATTACACATTTCAGTAATTATATGAAATCATTTTATTAATTGTTTTAATAGTATTTTCTAATTTAGCAATTATTTTAAATAATATCCAGTAATTAAAAGAAATAATTGTCACTTTCATTATTGAAAGTTTCATTATCGAACACCTAACAACACTGTAAAACGAACTATGGCAAACAAACGTTTCATACTTAAGCAGTCCTAGAGACCACTGCAAAGTATCCCAATTTATGGAACCCGCTTACCAAAAGTTTTAAACTTTTAGTTCAAAAATAAATAAAGTATGATTTTGCCAATGTTTCACGTTTTTTTTTATCAATTTTCTGTTTATTATTATTTTTTTTTTTTTTTCAAATAAGTAAATTTGAAATAAGGGACACATACTCAAGGACGGAGTGAATTTTCTGGTCCTGCTTGGTGGAGTAAAATCACCGCTAAAAGAAAGTGGAAACATAATAGAATGAAAAGCTGTAGTGATACTAATACCGATATAAAAAATTTGTACGTTTATCAAGTATGTAACTGTGTCGAACCCTGACAGAAGCCGCTGTAAATTGTGTTAATAAATATGTCGAATTTTAAGCTGTGTATAATTTTCGAATGAAAATATTGTACAAAATGTGGCTAGTTTAAAAGCGTAAACAAAATGGAATCGGTAAAGTTTTGAATTTGAAACATTAAGGGAACGGTTACCTCAAATCAACGTTGATTCCGCCTCGGTAACGAGTGGGTAACACGTTGATTCAACGTCGTGAGAACGTACACTGAATTTACCTTGAAAATTGGCAGATAATTATAATTCTTTCAACATCGATTGAACGTGATGATGAAGTTGTTAAAACTTGGTTCCAACGATGTGGAACCGAGTTAATATCAATGATGAATTTAGGTTTTTGTTTTCGTTTCAACAAGGGTCTCTTTGAAAAAAAAAGTAGTAAATAAATAGAAAAAAAGGGAAAGAAAACGAAGCAAGAAACGAAGATTATGAAAAAGTGAGGGATAGTCGCCGGACCAGTCGATGCGAATTGTGCATAGTAATAGCGAATTAAAGGCGATTTTATAAGCGCAAGGATAATATTTAGAATACGGGGGTTCGGGCAACAGGTGGCAAAGGAGGACAAATAAACAAACCCTTCGTAGTGGATGTGAGTCAGCTCGGTATATTATATTAATATGCGTTTAAAAGTTGGCTCATCACCACGTTTGATTAGAGCAATGCGACGAATGAGGGGCGAAGATGGAATTAAGAGACTAACGAATCGAGGGTAAGAAAAGGAAAGAGAAGGAATAAAAAAAGGGTAGCAAGAAAGACTATGCGAGAACAAAAATCTAGTGGAACAAACTGTCATCGTGGTAACATTTTTACACACTCTTGAAGAATTTTTATCCTTGACATTTGTATTATAGCGACATGTGTTTAAAAGTCCACCATTATATGTATGTAATCAAAATTGTAACTGAGAAAACGTTAATAAAAAAAAAGGATTCCAAATTTGGTTTTTTGTTTCACTTAAAAAAATATTGGATATTGCATGGAAATTGCATGTAGATTGTTATTTATGTACTGAGAGAACCATGTTGTAGAGAATAATATCCCAAGGAAGATCCGATCAGACCTTAACATTGAAGTATTTTTTTAACACTTCAGTGTTTACAACTTTTATTTTTATTTTACGAATTTTTTAATCCGCTACTGGGCCCCTGTATGGCCCGGAAAAAGAAAAGTTGTCATATCAGGTCATGGATAGCCCACCTGAGTTGTAGATGGCGCATTTTTTAGTATAGATCTCATTAATCTCGAAGCATATAATAAATTATAGAATACATTTTCAAATTTCTGTTTGTATTTTATCAATTACAATGTAAAATAAATTCAGTACAATATGATTTTCTCAGTGTGAAGTATAAAGTGTTTCTTTACAAATGTTTCAAATTTGAGAAACTGATAATAATTTTTTTTTATTTCAAATAAAGTTGACAATAATTGCAGAGAATAAAAGACGGACAAGATTTTTGGTTCGGGGTAAAAAAAGTCGATATCTTCAACGGTCAGTAGGTTTTTATCAAAGAGATAAGGTTGCTGGAGTTGCTATCTATATCTGGTAGGTACATTTTGATAGAACGCTTTGGTGATCGATGCGTCGAGTGTATTTACGCGTCCAGTAGTCACGTGAACGCTTGTAAATCAGTTTTATGCGTTTAATCACCTTCTTTTACAACTTCTCAAAGTGAAACGGTGGACAAATAAAGAGCGTTAGGCGATGATCATTGCGAATTCTCGCGTAACCAAAAGTTATCTAAAATATAACAACCGAGTTTTTCAATTATCAATTTTATCGTTGAAAGTGCGTCAGCAGTGAAGAGTAATAAAAGCATAAATTATAAAAATGATTTTGTTTATCCTTTTTTACATGTAAAAAGAATTTCCGTTTTTGAAATAGTGTAGATATTATTTAATTTCTTTTCTTATTTAACGAAGAGTGAAACATTTTTTATTGTTTTTTTATTCGGTCAAATTGGCACCTGGAATTATGACGTCCGAATACGACGAATGCTACGATGCTTCCTGGCACCTCATTCCCCCGGATTATGTGAACATCGTCGGGAACGAGGAGGAATACAGGTAATTTTCATGCATTTTCTCCAGAGCCATTTAAAAAATAAATATTTAATTGCATTATAAATTCATGGAAGGAACAAAAATCTAGTTAAAAAGTTACGTCAAAAGAACTTTAAATTCACACAAATTAAAAAATATAAAGTGTTACTTAACCACGGATTATTATTATTAATTTACTATATTTATTATAGTAGATTTATTATCATTATTATTCTTAACATTCATTATTTATTGAAATAGAAATACTTTCTTAGAAAAATAAGTTTTACTTGTAATTTTTTAATTACCGCAAATTGTCTGCAGCGGAGTAGCCGCCATTAAGAAATCGGCATTGTTTACTTGGGGACCAACGTTAGAAGGGGACCGTCCGATAATTGCAATTTTATAGTCATAAGTACAACTGGTTATTAAGGGAGATGCTCCCGGAAACGGAAATGAACGTTTAAAGAGCGTCACGCATATCGGGAGAGGAAAGTGGGGGGGGGGGGGGGGTAGGGGCAAAGAGGGTTACCCCGTGACACAACCGATTGGGGGCCACCTTTTGGTTTCCCGGAAAATTTCCCCAGAATAACCATACCCCCCGATTTGCTTTCCCCGTCAACCCCGCCCCTTTTTTTTCTTCCTCCTTTTTTTTTCTGCTGTCCCACCTAAAGCCACACCCTCCCTGCCCCTTCTCAACATCCGCCCGCTCCCACTATGCCG
>JABFOV010004067.1:0-14717 GCA_022817685.1 Aradophagus sp. ZL-2020 | reverse complement strand
CCGTTGACCCCACAGAGTGAGAGGAACAGCCAGTGTACGAGCTCTCCATTGGAAGCCTCCGAGGCATTGGAAGGGGCATGTCAAATGTAAAAGGTGTCTTGGCGAATGTTATCGCGGCGTGATGCCTGTGGGAGACGTTGAGGCGACGCAAGCAACAGGATAGGCGACGAGACAGAGAGGGTGATAAACACAGACTAAAGCCACTAAGGGTGGGGAGAGGGAAGGGGGGGGGGGGACTGAGCATGGAATTTAAGTTCGCGGGCAAATTAAGCGCAGACGCCGAGTCGATCGTAATAAAACGGCGCAAAAAAGAAACGCCAGAGCGTTCGACGAAACACTACAACGCCACGTGCGATCAAAATATATTGCAATATGATATTATGCAGAACTTGGAGTATGACAGGGTATTATCCTCACGCAGCGCAAGATTTCCATATTGCAGGCAACACGGTATTACGTGAAATCGGCCGCATAATTATGAGTTTTACATTGACGGGGCTGACCATGTTTTGATATTAACTGGACGTATCTCAGTGTCGCGAAACTATCAGATCACGCGACTAATAAACAACTCACAGGTTCGGCCGGGCTTATTCTTCGTGGATGACGAATTTGGGTGAAAGTAACGCGGGTTTTCATTGGCAATCGAATAAAATGCCACTTTTAAGAAGCGTTTTGGCAATAAGAACGTTGATGATCTCGGGGTATTTCGCGTGCTATCGTAAAGTATCGAATTGAAATCCCACGTGGAAAGATTGTCGCCAACTGTGTGGCATAAATCTGGCAAAAGTCTGGCATTTGTACGTGGGCCAGACCTACGCTAGACGCATGCCACACTCTTGCCAGACTTACGAAGTCTGGCAGTGATACGGCATGCGTCTGGCATAGGTCTGGCTTGCGAACAAATGCCAGACTTCTGCCAAATTAATACCAGCTAGCTGGCGAAATTTTGTTCCACGCGGGATATGAACATGCGTTGTGGTAGTCTCGTATTATTGAAACACAACAAGTTGTTACTACGCAGAGAGTAAAGATGCTCATGTTATGAGAAATGTGAGATGGGATTAATTTGTGAGGACAATGGGTCGTATTTGTAGTAAAGTTTGGAATTTGATTAAAGAACGATTTCTTTAGAAGCGGCTGATGATACAATGAAAAATTGGTGCTTTTAAAAATGCAGTCATAGCATGAAATTATGAAGAATTTAATAAAAATTTGTAAGAGTAATTGAACAGGTTTCTTATTCGGCAAATTTTAATTTTGCTAAGAACAATGCGATGTATTATTTATTGATTAAGTTTCATCATGACTTTCCTAAATTTTTAATTAGACATTAAAATTTTTAATTAAACATTATTCTGAATATTTAAGTTCAGATCTTAATCATCACAAATATTTTATTTTATAACACACATTTTATAGAACTAAACTTCTACTGACATTATCAATTAATTAGCTAAAATGAATCTATTATCTCCAATAACCAACCGAAATTAAATTACGAAAAATTCATCATAATGGCTTTAATGGGTTTAATGACCGAGATTATCACTTCGTATTCAATTTTTATTAAAGCACAAGTCTGTTTTATTTTTGATCCTTCTCAAATATTCTAAGCTTTAAAAAAAATGTGTTTAAATCTTTTTAATCACTATCGATTCTCTTTGTATTTCATTTTTCTTCGGTTAAAAAAAGATTTATTTAAAAAAAAAATGAACAAATGAATATTGACAATGTTTCACAACGATATATTTTTTTTTTTTTTTTTTTCAATTAAACATCATGAGAAATGTCTAAATGTCTTGAAATACAAAAGCCGCTTTTTCATTGTTTTATTGTCATTCTTTTTTCGCGAAACGGTAATTAATTTTACTTGATAAAATCAAGCTTATTATTTATGGCTCTCAACAATCTAGACCACCGTTTACGTGGCCTTTGAAACTAAACTGAACAACTCTTGCAGTATAATTTATATACCGAGCTTACTATCTATTTCGCCGTAGCGCTGTTGTGCGAGTGATTTAAGTAAGAAATCCGGGATAAGTGTCAATGCGGTAGAAAGTATAACGATATATCCTTATTTTTTCGCAGTCGCAGTGAAACGTGAAAAGAATGAAATGCGAAACTATTCTCTATCGACAGAACATGTACATAATCTGCTTTTATTTTTCACTAAATTTTTGCATAACAAAAAAATATAAATAAATAAAAACTGCTACAGTTTTCGTTTCGACCATTTTTTTTGTTTTATTATATTGAAAAAAAAAAAAAAAAATGATTATAAACGTTGCGAGCGCGTAAATACATTCAAAATTCTCCCACTCGGCGCGATGATTTGTAGCTTTACATCGAAATGCCGTTTATTCGAAAATACCCCGTCCCCGTTTCCACGTCACCGAAATAACCATCAATAACCGCGCCGCGCGTCTTTTTAAAACCTTTGCAAATTTCTACGTTCCCGTGCTGCTTTACAATTCAAATCGCATCTCTGACAAGTTTTTCGTCGCACGAAAAAGGGCCGCCTCGTGCTTCTAATTCCAGTCACTGTCTTTAAATACGTAATTTACAGCAATCTTATGCCCATAATCACCGCGCCGTCGCTTTCCCCGAATGCCCGCGTAGCCGAGCTTCGGAACAACTTATTTTTCTCCGTATAGATGAATCGTGTTACAATTAACGACGATAACGTCGACGGCGTAAAAGAAATCTAGAAATCCACAGGGCGAGACACATTATGTATTGTTAACATGAATTTTATATTGATGTTGTGCTTATTTTCAACATGTGATTCCAACATGATCCCAGGTGAAATTTCTTATCTTTCAATAAAATGTCATTAGTTCTACACTTTTAAAGTGAAATAAAAAGTATAATATAATTTTCCAAACAAAAAAAAAAACGTATACAATTTACACGACTTCGTGCTCTGATAACAAGCAGTCCTGTTTTATCGACAATTCTTTACCGTCAAGTGAACGCGGAAAATCACAACAAAACTTGTCATTTCCCTGAAGGCAACATTTGGCCGATGAAATATCATAAATCGTCTGAATGTCACAGTCGCATTTAGACGAGCGCGTATCAAATTCCCCGACGATCGGTAGCGAGAAGTGGGGGAGGAGCGGCGAAAGCGGGGCGAAAAAAAGTCGCGAAAGCTCGGTGATTTCGTGTTCGGATTCGCGGGCGAGCCGCACACTCTGTCAGTGAAAATTGCCGTTCGTGCTTACGAGCGAGGAGATGAAAGGTAAAGCCTCGGTGGACTCGGGACTAAGTATTTCTTCGAAACGGGGCCGAGTTTATGAGACTTAATATCGGTGTTTCGAGGGTAATTCTCAGGAGGGGTGGGTATCTCAAATGTGGCGTGTGTCGATAAGGCCAATCTCGGGAGCGAGGCTCGCATGCATGCCACGGGCGAAACGCGATCGGCCCGCGATAACGAGTGTGAAATTCTGAGTGTTCTTCGTACCAGAAGTGGCAACAAAAGCAAGAAAAATTATGCCATTTGTTTTCCGCGCCTCGGCCGCTTCGGCGCGACGCCGCCGACTACCATTACACTTCCTTTTCGTCTTGCATATTCATCAACGTTTACATTTTCCTCGCTCCTGTACACGTTATTGCCACCTCTCCTTGTCGCTCCCCTTTGTTCCGTCCTTATCTCACGCCGGGCCTCGCGAGCCCTTTTTATTCGCCGCTTCGGAAGTGATTGCGATTTCGCGCCACGTAAATCCTTTTCCCGAAGCCCGGCCGACCTCCACCTCCCGCTTACCTGTTTCTTTATTCCGCGAGACAACTTTATTTGTAACATCTTCAACTCCTCCAAGTCATTTTGGATTCTTAATTTCTGCACCGAGATGTAAGAAGGAGACAAGTTTTGCGAAATTTGCGCAAATTTCCGGTTGGATTCTGAGTCGTTGAACGTCAGATGAAATGCATGCAATATTATTAATAATGTTGTAATTGGTCCCTCAACTCGAGCGGTCGAGGACTTTATCAAATAAAATTTGAGTTCAAAGATGGCGGGTAGAAAAATTTGCATCGTTCCATTAACCCGGCGTGTTTTCGCTTGGATTTACGTTGATTAATTCTTGTCTTTTTTCTCTTCGAATTTAATATGTTCACTGGGAGAGTACATTTAAATTACAACTAAAGGCTTAATTACTCGATTAAGTACATAATTAAATGTAATAATTTTGTTTATCTCGGTGCATATTCAGCGCAATTATTTTCGAACCGAATGTTGCCTCCTAGAAAATGCACGGGATATCGTTATAAATTACGAGAAACAAACATTCCGATTAATTGTATTCACCTTCACTCGATAAATTTACCGTAAAAATGCGTTTTACATGCATCAAACATATAACGCTTGCTTTTTGTCGGCCAATACGATATCGTATTATACACTTGGATCCATAAATTTATTTTTGTACATAGTGCGTTGTTCGCATTAAAATTGAACGGTAAAACGTTATCGAAACATCACTTCAGTGAATCGACACAATATTCCAATGCACAACAAAGATGAACACACCACGTGTGTATATATATACATATATATATATGGTCCAAATTCGTTTCAATTTCGTTTTCGTCAACTCGCGATACGGCGAAATCAACGGTACGCGCGCCATTAGTTTTGATTATATTGAAGCGTAATTAGATCCTGAGCGTTTCCAGTCGTTTTGCCGTGAAATTCGGAAACGAAACTTGGGTCGAAGTTCGGCAGGACGCGGACTCGGACAACAGTGCGCGTACTTTAACGAACCCCAAACGACAATTTGCTTCTTTCGCTTTTTTTTACATTTTCCTTTTTTTTACTTTTTCTGGTATCCAAATGTTCAAAACGAGCGCGCTAATATCGTTTCCTCGGGCATTTAATTTCGTGTGTCAACTCACCGTAAAGTTAAGTTAACCGAATTTCGATCTTGCGATAATATAATTTACGTAGAATATGGAAATCAAAATTTCTTTGACGCAATTCGTTTATTTCTCGCCAGTAACTCAAATAAATAATATAATAGAACCGGGACAAAAATTTAATACACTTCCGACCGGTTATTCGTTTTCTTTCTCTTTTAACTTAATGCACGTTTATTACTCCCTTTGTAACGAGTCCCTTTGTCAAAATTTAAGCTTAATTTACACCTGTATTCCTATAATAAGTCGTTTCCAAATGTTTATTAACAATTTCAATGAAACCGTGGAATCGTATTTCGTTCGTTTCGTAAATTGAATTTTTCCTTACGACTTCGCTTGCAGTTTTACTTTTTTGCCACGTCTGTCAGTTGTGCCACATTCTTTAATTATTTCGTTACTTCCGCACAATTTTGATACGAACGACTTCATTTACGTTATTGCAGATAATAACGTCGTTTGGTTAGAACGATCCGTAATATATTTTTTCGGTGTGATGTATATATATACAAAGAGTCAGTAATTACACAAAGAAGTTTTAACTTAGTAGCTCTCTCCGTATCTCCGATGTTTAAGCGCCACAGCTGTTTCGTATTTTAATGTTTCTGTTACTCGAGGCTACTTAAACTAATTGAAAAAAATTCAAACTTAATAGGACGAAGTGTGCAATGAAAACAAAAGTTCGATTGTTTTGATTTTTTTTCCGCAAAGTTTCGTACTTTGTCGGTAAAAAAATTGCTGAGACATATCCGAATGGTTATCTGACAATTATGAGAACAATTACCTTACCGAATATACTTTGAAAACAATTTTACCACTGTGAACTTATCAATTTTACACAATATTTATTTCAACGCAGTAATTGTTTATAAATTATTTTCAATTCCGTTTCAATTTGCTTTTTAACATTACGAGTTCTTTAACACTTTACAAAAATTATACTTCAAAGAATAAAAAAAAAAAAAATTGTACGGCGAGTCAGCGAAGTCACAAATGCGTTCACAAAGCAAAATAAATGAGGAAAAGAAGGAAGGCGAAAAGATTAATAGGCGTAAATAGTTAGAAAATAGGCTCACCTGGTGGCCAGGGAACATCGGTTTACAGGCGTTACTACATTTGGATGGCTACTTAAGCTGAATACCCGTGGCCCCGAAAGACTTCAAATTTCGCGTGAATAATGCCGACTTTTTGAAGAAAGCGCACCGCGCTATATTGACTTTTCCGAAACGTCCGCGAAGAAGTAACGACCACGCCGGTACGCTGCGGCGCCTCGTATGCAAAAGTAAGCGTAAAGCAGCGGTTTACTTTGCCAAATGTATTTTTGCAGACAACTTTCCGGCGCTGTGTGAAAGGAAATCGCGGAGTTTCGGGTTTCCAATTGCGAGAAAAACGCGCTCTTGTTGCAGATTACTTTTGTGAAAAATTTAGATGAAGTAATAAAATAATATAACTGACGTTGTCAATATAAATTACTCTTCGTTTTTTTTTGTTTTTTTTTTTCATATAATCGCTGATTAATATACAATCTTGTAACACATATTTTTTTCGTCAATAAATGATAATTAGTAAACCGATTACAATCTTACCACAGTTTCATCTCCATTTTTAATAACACAATTTTCATCAATTTCAAATTGAATTTTTCGCTCGGTAAACTGTTTTTTCGTAAACGTTATATTAAAATATTTCCAAGGAAAAAAATTTATGCAAGCAAATTTATAAAAAAAAAAAATTAATTACACCGACGCACGCCGTAACCAAGTAAAAAGGAAGAAAGAATGAAAGAAAAAAAGAAAGAAAGAAAAAGGAACTCTCGAACAAATTTCCTATAGCTCGTTTTTTTCCGGAAAGGCATTAAATACTTTATTGTTTAAAGGCATACTAAAGGCACCTTAAGTATTAGAACTCGAAATAAGAAACACGCCGTATTACCAAGTATAAAAAATTGCCGCGAGCCCGTTAAAATGTGATTGAATTCTTTCAGCAGTCGGAGCGTTCTTCGCCGGAGATTACGGGCCGTTTTTCCCTCGGCGTAGCGAACCGGCGCGGAATCGTTGATGCGATGAAGTGCGTACAAACATCGCCGCGAGGGTGGCAAGCACGTATGCGTGTCGGGCGCCACATGCAACAACATTTGACGTCTCGTTTCGACTCGCGGAATTATTATTATGACTATTGCCGCGGCGCAAAGTGCCCACGCACGTAAACATTAACACCGCACATACGCGGCCTTTTCGCCGCCGCGGCGGCTAGCATCGAAAAATTATGATCGCGCAAAAAAGTTGACGAGTTTTACGCGACGCAAATTTTCTAGCGCGCCGTCATAAAGCACATTCTCGTTACCGCCGTAGACATAAAACACGAAAGAGAAAAGCGTGGCGATATAAATTTCGCGAGATATCGCTTGCCGGTTATACTTTACATGTGCGATTTCGTTATACCGCCGCTGGCAGCACCGATCGTCGGTTTAGTGCCATCCGTGCAATTTCGCTCGCGCATTAACCGTCGCATCAAATAAATACTCCGCTAGACAAAGTCGCGCGGCTGATTGTATATAATAAATTTATTGGCCCGTTTAATGAGATGTTGATTTTCAATCACGTCCGCGTTACGCACCGCACAATGCCGTACATTTTGCGTATAAATATATACGGTTTCATTATGCAATTATTGATTTTTAATTAAATTTGCCAAGTGAAGTTGTGTGCGTGTGCTGCAAAAATGTTGTGACTAATTACGTACGACGAACAGACACTTGGACGGGCAGTTCGGCTTTTTTTTTCTTCTTTGTTTCTTTTTTGTGTCGCGAAAATCTTGCGTCGTGTTGAAACCACCTTTTAATCTTTTGTTCATTTCTTTTACCTTTCTTTTTCTTCTGTATTTTTTTTTCTTGTGTCTTTGCGGGACTACTAGCTAAGGCGAGGTTTTTTTATTTAAATGGTTGAGAGTCTGAAATAAAATGTTGCATACCAAGAGGCATTTTGGCATGAGTGCGAAAAAGTTGTTGAATTGTGCGCCAAGAAGTACATGATACTTCGTCACATAAAGCAAACAAACTTTTTCCCCGGCGTTAAAACTTGGGAAACCCGACCCCTTCCTGCTTTTATCTATCGGCGTTCGTAGCGAATGTTTTAGCTAATAATGCTTCGAATATTGATGTCGGAATTTTTTTTTATTACCAACCTTTTATCCATTATCTCACTCGCGAGTCATGAATTCTAATTTTTGGATATCTCCATGAAAAGTCAAGTATCTATAAGAAATCAATTTAAACTTGTGAACGTGGTACGATCATCAATTATCATCATGTATTTTTTAATTTTAATTATTATTTTATAAGATAAATAATATAACTCGATATCAATTTTTTTGTATATAATCGTTGTTACGATTGGTTGTTTCTTTGACATAATTTAAGTTAAGTCGAAGACGATCATTGTCTTTACATCAATGTCATTATTCCACGTTGAATAGTTCTGCGAATCTTAGATAGTTGAAACTCCACTTTAGAAACTTCATTCACGTTCTTTGAATTACGTTCGATTTGTCAAACCACCGAAATGAATTTGTAACTTGTTCAGCGTCCTAAATGGAGAATCGATTAATGATATTGGTTTACAAATTTGATTGATGGAGAAAATAATACCACGACATCAAATATGATGAAAACGATGACGAAGATGAAAAAATGATGACAATAATTATTAAATGTATTGGAGATACAATTACATCTTGACCAGCATCTCTCCTATATTTTGAAAAGATATTTCAACAATTTCATTTCTATACGAACTTGGGATCTTGATTCGATCGGTGATTCCCACCAAAAGCTTACAGCAACAAATGTTCTTTCCGTTATCTAATTAGAAGACACATTGTACACCGTGCCTGTAGAAACTATAAAATCATTTCACAACGTCAGTAAATTGACGTTAGTCCATTAATTCTGTATCAACAAAGCCCTCATTTGTCGATAACGCAAAGCGACTAAGATGGAAAATAAAAAAAGAGAGAGAGAAGAAAACTGAGAAAGAAAGAGTAACAAGAATTGACCGAACAGAGACAGCTTCCACGCACAAAGGTAAAATTAATTTATCCTCTGGAGTTCGTCATTATAAGCAGAATGAGTTAGCGGTATTGTACTGCGACAGAAGAGAAGTCCTCCGGGTGCAATTAATGCGGTCTTTTCAATCCTTTTTGCCAGTCGAATTATACATTATGCACGCAGCTATATAGATAAACACGTAAATATTCAAAAGAGCGATCATTGTTGATTAAAAAAATTGTTTCATTCAGCCGCGCATTATTATTCTTCGGTTAATTAACAAGACGTATTTCCATCAAAGTTGCTTGTCGAAAAGTTTTATTTCCAGCCCCGCAACGAAAAAGGCGTGGGAAAAGCGCGTTGTATTTCGTCCGATTTTTTCGCAAAGTTGCGAATCGTCGATAAGAAAAATTCAACGGGCGCTTTTTTGTCTTATTTTTTTTTGTTTTTCAACCGAATCGACGGCAGCGATGGAAACAAGGTTGCCGCGCTAATTGAGCTGAAGTAACGCGAGAAAGGAAGAGCGTACGCGATGCAAGATATGGCAACTTGGACTTTTCCATCACTTATCTACACGAATGCCGGCAGTGCATTCATATGCAGAGTACGCAGATCGGATGCAACTTGACTACACTACTTTCGAGGGATATATTTTACAGACTGACTGTGTTGAATGTCATTCATTAATAATCGACGTAATTACGACATAACACGTGGGAAAGTTCATAAATTATGGCCTCGCGAATTAAAGGAGATGTTCGTTTATGAATAATAAAGCCATTAGAATGTGTAAAGACAAGATCAAACGGCAGGCGCTCTGTGCACTGTTGGAAATATTGACGAAATTTCGAAATATTTTCCATCACATTTTGTATCGATATTCAAGAAATTGACATTTCGGGTGCGATTTGGATAATATACGGTACAATGCAACAGAGACAGAGGTCTCTGAAATTTAGACAGTTGCCATCTAAAAGTTGGTCCACAGTTCAACACACGACTTTCAAATACTCTTGTTCGAGTAGTTATTTCTTTTCGTGTTGAGTATAAAGTTTCTAGAATTCGCCACAAAAATGTCTAGCAGTGCTCGCCTCGAATTTCAGATCTCTCCATCAATCGGGACGTTTCGATATTACGCAATCTCAACAATTTTTTCGCATTTAAATGTAAATCGGGTATTTCACTTTTCGCTAAATCTCCGAAACGAGTGAGAAAAAGTAGGTAAATAATGAAAAAACAACAGCCCGGTTCCGAATTGATTTGAAAATTAATGGAACATTGGCGTCGGCCGTTTTGTTATTAATAAATGTTTTCGCGCAGCCCGACTGCCGAACGCGTTTGTGCATCGTATCGGCAAACACAATCAACGGTTATAAAATTCCAACGAAGAAAGTATTATTCTTCGTAGATTGAATAGGAAATGGCGGAATTCTGATACGCGACTTTATAGCGCGGTATTTTCTAACCTGTTGATATTTCAAGTGGTAAAAATTGCTCCTTTGTACGGCATGTTTTCATATTTTATAAATGCTCGTTGAAATGACAATGATTCGCGTACGAACGTTAAGTGGCACACATTTCACCTTTGATATTCAAGACGAGTTATAAAATATTACCTTCGACAATAAATTCGAAACAAGTTTGAAAAATTGAAGCGACGCGAAAAACGGCGTCGAATTTGCGCGCAAATACATCGCAAGTTGAAAACACTTTCCCGGGGCCCTGAATATATTAAACTCCACGTAAATTAAATATTTAATAAGTGGTATATGATAAGGTGATTAATTTCACGTGTCCCGCTTGTAAGAGGATTTCCTTAAGAAGCCGGAGAAAATGGTTCGAACTTTGTTTACGAAGCTACTAAATTATAATTACCGTAAGAACGAAATTACGCATATCATCGAAAGCGATGTCGGCATTATTTGAGCTGCTTTTGAGGCAATTTCGCACCGCAAAATTTAGTTGGCCGAATATTGCGACGACTGTTGTTGGGATCATTTTTTGTTTTTGCTTTTTTTTTGTCCAAAACGCCACGTTTTTTAACAACAATTTATGGTGGCACATTAACATGTTTCAGTCGACTGGAGCTTTAACGCTGCATTCTCGTCCGTCGAAAACACAACATCGTTCTGTAATGACAGTCGTTAATTCGGGAGCAGCAAATAGAGACGCGATCGAGGCCCGAAATTCACCGGCAGTTAGACATCGAAATTGCAAAAACGGAGCGCTTTACGAGGCCGTGCGGCAAGCCGCAAAGGGACTAGATTTAAATGATGAAACAGTTATTACCAAAACAACTCTCCGTTTCGTTTATACGGCTGCTCTTGAGTCCCACATTTTCCGATGCTAATAGACGAATGAAAAATGCATATGTGCCGACTCGACAAAAAAAGCAGGTGTAACGATTTGCCATTTCACGGCCTTTTCCAGATATGTAATTTGAATTTACGACGGCGTTATTAATGATTTGAGCGTAAATTGAAAACGAAAATACACGATGCCGGTATAACGGTAACGTCGAAGTCATTGCTGGTCGCTGACTTTGCAAAAATGTAAAATAAACAACTTTTTAAACAAAATTCTAGAGTTTTGATTTTTATATATTGTAATTTTTAAAAATTCGCTGCGTGTGAAATATGCGTGTGAAGAAACTTCGTTTTACAGACTGAGAAAGTTTTTATTAAAATGTTTCATCGTCCGTGTTTCATTATGAAAAAAAATTCCAGTTCAATAACAGAATCGTCAAAGTGAGAAATTCATTATTTTACAAGTCATGATGTGTTCACCGTTCGACTGAGCGTAAAAACGTACAAATAATATAATTAAATATATTTCAACTTGTTAGTTTAAATAATAAACATTGTTTTATAATATCAAGTATAATTATTATTAATACGCATTTGTTGGGGAAAACCCGAGAATTATTGTCAATTCATAAATGAAAAAGAATATGAATGTTTTATATAAAATTCTACACTCAGCAAAAGTAACCTCCGTGAATTTTTAACCCTTGTAAAAGTAACAGAAGGCAATTAATATCTTTAACAGAATTCAACGATTCATTTTGTTAGTTAATGTTTTTTTGATTTTATTCCCTAAAAAGTTTCTCCTTAAACAAACTACACGTGTAATTTCTCTCGCTTTATTGGCGTTAATTTTCACATTTGCTTTTCTCTCGCGTCGGATAACTTTAATTAAACTAATCATCAAAATAATTATTAACACATGATATAGAAGATTATGTATATATTTGAATTATGAAGCGAAAGTTTATATGTGCATGTAATTAACCCGCAAACACTCATGCAATAAGAAAATCCTTTTCAACGCGACTGTAGAAATTCGTTCGTTGTTGCCGGGTAAGCGCGAGAAAAAGAATTTGTTGATAAAAACGAGCAAAAACGTTGAAACTTAACGTGCCACTTATAGCATTAATATTATAATGCTATGCGACACTGTAGCGGCGTCCAGCGCCGAGGCATTATAATTATATTTGAAAAAAGTCAGGCATTCAAAATCCAGCGGCGCGTAATTGTATATGCATTCATCATAAAAATATATCGCCTTCCACTTGCTCGTAATTGTTAAAATTAATTCATTTCGCGCAGATGACGAATGCTAATTAAAGTTTAGATTTAACGAAAAATCTAATTAACATTCGGCCGATACGCTCGCTACGTAACATCAATTAAACCGATAAACACACACTTATATTTCGATCTCCCGTTATCTCTACGATGAAAAAAAAATTTTTAAATTATTCGTGTAAGTCACGTCAATTATTTGTACTGTAAAAATTATATCATTTTTTTAATCAATATCAAACTTTTTGTGATTCGAAACATTTGTGCATAACTGTCACCATATATAGTGCAGTTTTTCAAGCATTTTTCCCCGTGTATCGTCATTAATAACCTCGCCATTCCCCTCCATCGAGCGCGAAACGGATCTTCAGTTCCGGGCCGCGAGAAAAGAAAATCGCTTCCTTCGTTTGAAATTATACATAAACGTCGCGGGAGCACCGTCTCATCAAACGAACGGCAGTTTAACAACTAGCTTCATCTTCATATTCCATAACAAATCGCGCGGAACTGTGAAACTTTGATTAACGCATGCCGAAGTTGCGGCGCGCGTTGTTTTAAAAACGTCGCGAGTTACGTCGCCCGGTTTTATTCGGTGATAAAAATATATATGACAAATTATGTTTTGTACTCACGGTCGAAGACAAAAGGCGGGCATAAACGTGACGAGCACGAGGTACCAGGCTCAAATCTGACTACTTACCTGAAAAAGAACATAAAGAAAGTTAGACAAATGAAGTACAATAACTCGCTAGAAAAGTTCCATGACGACGCAGCCGGGCTAAGCTGTTTCGTCTTGCAAATACAGCGTCGGTTGAAAGGACAAATTTCACTAGTAAAGTTCCAACGAAATGTAAATCTCGACAATTGGATGCACGTCAATGAAACTCGCGAAAGTTTCGCGCGCAAGTCGCGACGCGAAAGTGCGGCCCGATAGTGGTGCATGGATTTTTGCTCCGTCCGACCAACTAAAAACTAATGACGTTAATGTTTAGTCAAACGCTCAGCTTGACCGTTTGACTGAAAATCTTTTTATAGCGCGCAATTTTACCCGACGATATTTTCGGCCTCGATCTGGTATTGATCTCATTTTTAACCGCTTTTCCGATTTGTGTAAAGAATTTTGTAATAAGTACAATAATTTATTTAACCGTGAACTAATTTTGTTGTATCTGCACCAGAAGAATTGAAGACAATCGAATCTTCGAAAACGTGCTTGTTCTCTTGGCCTGATTGCATGGAAAAAATTAACATGATCTTTTAAATAAATAATTATACCTAATAGATACCTAAGTTTAGAATTATTTATTAAAAACGACCACTTATCCTTTAAAGTAAACATCTGATTCGTTACACAGAAGTCGTATACGAATTGTACACGAAGATATTAAATAACAAAACGTATTGTATGATTTTATAATACCGAAATCGCAATCACTGAAGTTAAATAAGAATGCAAATGCTGCCAATTTCCAAGGTGGGCAGTTCGTAAAGGAAAGGCAAAAGGCAGCTTGGAAATTGAAGAACGCTCGCTAACGCAGAGTCGTAAGCACAGAAAAGAGACGGCACGACGTATTTCATCGAATGCCAGTCATCGCTTGTTGGCACACACGCGCGATGCAGCGCATATCAGTGTGGTAATTGAAGTGCGAGTTACTACGTATACGTATACGAATCTAATGCTGGCAGTCAGGATGGCGGCAGACTGCCGGGCGGCCGTATTACTAAATTATTTACTCACTGTCTGTTCAACTATAGACAGCACTCACCATGTGCGCCATATCTACATTGTAAAGGTATATAACATGTAAGGTTGACAGATTATGCGGTACTTCCGCGTTGAATGATTCTGACTTTCCACGTGGTTTGACTGCCACGTGGTTAATTATTTGCCTAACTATTTATAATAATAATAAAAATGAGTTATTTATGTTTTTTTTTTTTTTTTTTTTTTTTTTTTTCCAAACAATTTTACAAAAAACTGAATTTTCACTGTAAAAGAGAGTTAAAATTTGAAATAAAAAAAATATCTAATGGGGTTTGGTTGGAAAAAAATGAATAATGATGGTGTGTTTTGTTGAAATTCTTGTGGTTATAAAAAACATCATAATTGTTATTGAATGACTTTTCCTTTTTTTTTAAACATCTTTTTTTAATTCTAAATAATAATTAATACG
>JABFOV010004066.1:0-14725 GCA_022817685.1 Aradophagus sp. ZL-2020 | reverse complement strand
ATATTATTATGTACTATTTTTCTTCGTATGTACAATACATCGCACTTCCTTTTACTATTATTACCATTGTACAACTGGCAAATCAGAATACTGTTGCCTGTGAATTTCTGATAAATAAATAAACTCATGTTTATAAAAGCGCCGGCTATCACCATTGTTTCTGCATCTTTTTATATGTTTCTGTACGTTAAATATACAGCTTTTATCAGGGAAGATTTTGGAACTTTGAGGATATCACGCATAGATGTCGCCACCTTGTATATGATTGCGCATAGAAAATGGCGAAATCTATATATCCAACTTGTAGAGTTTTAGACTCTTTCCCAAAAGTAAGAAAGCATTGTTTCCAAAATCGCAGCAGACATCTCTCTTTTCCATACATCGAAATATCATATCAAATTTTAATCCTTAAATCGAACTATTAATCTATATTGGCTGCTGATTTAATCCGCGGAAAACTATCGTTTACGAAGCATCTACAGTAAATTACTATACGCTGTTGAATATGTACATATTCTACAAAGTATTGATTCTAATACAAATATAACCGGTGTTCTAAAGAGGTGTACATCAATTAGACTTTAATCACTTATTAATCACATAGTTAGACAAGATAGATTTTAAGTGTAACGCCTAATCAATTTCAGTAGACCAAATTTTGATTGTGATCACAGATTACACGTTAAACGATTCATCCCTGATTTCACAAACTATCACTAAAGCAGACGACTAATAAAATTTTATCACAATTTTAATTTCTGTTATTTTAATTATTTCACAACATGAATTATAAAATTATACAAATATGTTCGATTCGATCACTGATTTTGTGATCTTATATACGTGAGACACGTTTTTTATTCAAGTTTGTTTTAAATATTTTCGTGAGACACAAAGTCGGAGATAACTTAAAACTACTAACTTTAGCAAAACCAACCCTTTGGAACTAAAAGTAAGCTATTTTTGGATTATCTAAAATCGTCTTAGTGAGTTTTCTATATTGAATAAATATTCATAATTTCCTATATAAAGTGGGATTTATTATAACTTGTTATATTATTGTGGAAATCATGAGTCACCATGAAGAGGAGATTGTGGCTGAGAGTGAAGAGCAGGGCTTTGATTACACTAAATTTATCGATGAATTATCTAAGTCCATTGGTGAAATAAGTAAGTGTTTCTCAGACGTAAACATTAGTGATCTGCAATATGAGGGCTTTAATGCATTATCAATGGCTAAAGACCTAGCAAAGATAATGACAGTAAGAGCAAAAGAGGGACATGAGAGCGATCTACCGAGACTGATAATACTTGGAGTCGAAAGATGTAATAACATTCCTCGCATTTTATTGAAAAGTACTGAGAAGGGACAGAAAATTATTAAGGAATTGCAACAGGTATATACTCTCTCTCCAAGAGGCAACACCAACAAGGCTCGGACATTGAGCAGAATCGCTCTATGTTTTCCAGAATATGCCTGCAATTACATGGAAGCCGCCCGCAACCCCGTTGTCAGTATGTCAATTGCTCAGGATTACATTCCAAGCATAGTGCCTTACTGCCTACATCAAGCATTTGCAAGTATCATACCATCTGATTTTGATATGAGACCAATCGCAATCTTAATAAACATTATAACATCAAATATTATTGGAAATGAAACTTATAAAAGATTACCCTCACATGAGAAGGTTAAATTAGCAACAGCATATGTCAATGCTGGTTGCAATAGCAAACTTCTAAGTCAAAAGAGAAGAATTAGTATTTGCTTTCGCTTTAAATTACTAAAGAGAGACAACAAGAAGTATGGTTCTCAGAGCGTACACTTCAGATGATTTAGATTGATGATTTAGATTTAGAGTAGTAATGTATTCCTTTTTAGTTTTAGTAGAAAATGTAAATATAAATTATAGATCTTGTATGAAACTTAAGAGTTTCTAAATATATTAACATGTATTAATTATTATTATTTTAATGTATTTTTAATCTAGAAATTGTAGTAGTGTTATTGAATATTAAAGTTAAGAGTTGATGACACATTATGAAATACAGATAATTTGAAATGCAAAGACATGAGCAGTGCGCGGTACAAGACGTATAAATTTTGTTCAATCAGGGATTTTATGTTCAAATCACTTGAAACAAAATTATTTATAATTTGCATAACTCTTTGCATTTGACTTTTCTGCTTCTTGGTCAACTTGTATTGTTATATTTATACATGTTTCTCTAATTATAACATCTATAAATAATCAGTGTGTTATCCGACCATGACAAATCATCTAATAAGTCTGCAAAACGTAAAAACAATTTTTCACGAAGATTATTTTTACTAATTACATACAATACACAAAACAAAGATTTCTGAAAATTTTTACATAACAACGAATCCTATTAATCCACATCTTTAAACATGGACACTGCTAGTGATTCAACCATTTTATCAAATAATATTTGACTTATTCATAACAACAAAAACAATAACAAAACAATACAAATGTCTTTTATGATGTGGTGGCTCTTCGGGCTACCACTCTGCAGTATCTAAGCTAACATAAGAGCGCCCTCTACAACCCACAAAAGCCCTCGTCGAGCCCGATGTTCTGTACATACAATCCCCTGCTCGCCCTGACCTCCTGCGTTCAAAGAGCATTATAATTAACCCCGTGCAGATTGATCGGCATCGTGGAACTCTGAAGTGCATAATCCGTGTGCCTGGCATCCAAATATCCACTCAGCATTCCATGAGGGCTGTGCGTAGTTAACATAGAGTGGGTCGTGTGAGTATTGTGGGCGCTGTGGGGCGTGTTCGGTGGGCCCATTGGCGTGGGACTTTGGGACTCCACATTCTGCGGCTGCTGCTGCTGCGAACTGGCGATACTAGCGAGCCCTGGTGTCGATGGTGGCGATGTAGAGGTCGCTGCGGCCGCAGCCGCTGCTGCTGCCGCGGCCGCGGATTCCTGTTTAACTCTCGACTTCAAGCTTGGCCGATTGTTCGGGTAGCCTCGTTTCTTATACTCAAGCCAGAGAGTGCGGTTGTTGACTCCAAACATGCGCGCCGCTTTGCAGAATCCAATGCCGCCGTAGCGCACTGCGTCGAGCGCCCGAATGAAGTTCTCGTCGGCTTGAGGATTGGTCGAACGTTTCCTCTTCACCGTGGTGGCCTGTTGGGGACTGGTGCACGGGCTGGTACAGTTGCTGGGACACTGCTGACCGGAGCTCGAAGATCCCCCGACGCCAACCGTGGCGCTGAGGCATGACTGCATCGGCGGACTCGGGTAGCCGGTGAGCGCGCCATTCGCGGACCCGGCGCCGCTCGAATACTGCTCGGCTAGGCTCGTCGTCACGCCCAGCTCGGGCGTCGCCAGCCCCGTCGGCGACTGTATCGACAGGTTCGTTTGACACGACGACAATGCGAAACGCGGGTACGTATGCTCCATTATCGTCCATTGCAATCCTGCAGACAACAGACCGGGTTCAAAGTCTCTCAAGTACTTTTTTTTTTCTTTTTTCAATTCAAAATTGCAATGTGGATTCGTATTTTAATGACCGAGTTTTTCACAATTTAAAGATTTTCCATAAAGTGGATAAATTGTGGGACATCTGAATAAATTACATATACTAAAATCAGTTAAATTTGGCAAGTTCATTTATTCAAATTTGTAGACTTTAATGCTCAGAATAGCTTCATCACAACTCAGTTAGAAATCATTTCGTCTGTTTTCGCTTTCGTTTTCTTGCCAAGGTAAAATGTTCAACACGCGAGGAAATCAAATGTTACAGATCTCATTTTTCGAACAATTTACCCCGGCCCTCTGTCTCTCGTTTGACTCTATATAATGAATTGGTCAAATTAATCATGCTGCATTCTTCAGAAAGGTAAAAAATTGAGAATTTTAATTTAAAAGAAAAGAAAAGAAAGGGTCACGAATTTAAAAAGTAAAAAAAAAAAAGAAAAAAAAAAGAAAAAAGACAGAATCGAGAAAACGAAACAGAAAACAATGAAACAAATAAAGTATGACAAAAAAGAGTGACAAAGAAAGTCCACTTTTTGGAAAATCATGTTTTACAAGATCTTGTTAAATAGGAAGAAATGCCACGAGCCGCAAATTTAAATTTTACTATAGTTCTTACAAAACGTCACGATCAAATTTAATTTAATGCTTGTTGAAATGTCTATGGCAGTTTTATTTCTTCCTACTCAAAATTTTTAACCGGTAAGAAGGAAGCGAAACTTGGTCAATTATTTTATCAAATATGCTTCCTGATTTACAAGCGATCTACTGGATTGCATTATGAACCTGGTACAAATTTCTCTCGACGGTTTTACAATCACATTTTTAATTAAACATTAACAGGTACGATGACTTTGACGAAGGAAAAGTCAATATAAATGCACTAACTTTTGTCTAAGCGACGTTTCGTACAAATACTAGTGATAAAGAAACTTTCGCAAATGATTCAAAATCATGATTGTTGAAAATAAATACTTCGAGTAAGCTTGAAACGCATTACATTTGGGATGTAGAAAATACAAACGGTAAATCAAAAAGTTACAATGTGAATAACATTATTCAAACTTGTCGACTCGAAAACCGTTATTGTAATAAAATAAGTAAAAAACGAATACGTATCGATATTGTAAATATTCTCAAAATTTTACACTCTGAAGATGTGCTATATAACGACATTTCATTTGTTTGTTTCATGCAAACAGTTTTATGATTAGACGAGACCTTTCAGAAGTTGCGAGGTGTAGCTGCTTTTGGTTTACAACAAATGTCTGTATAATTAAGAAAAATTAAAAAAAAAAAAAAAAAAATCAAAAAAAGGTAGGTTTATCAAATAAAGGTTGTTGAGGATACAAACTTGATTGACAACTACCTAAGGAAGAGTATATCTTTATTGATAAATTATCTGTCATAATCGATTTTTAATCGATAAATCTTTCCAAAACCTATACATGAACCATTGAACATTGTATATAAAATGACATTCGGATATGTTTTGTACAAAACGGTTTTTAGTATTGGAACTTATTAAAAGGGACAGGAAAAATGATGTAAAATGTAAATTATATTGCACATACAACTAACTGTATCATAAATAATACCATTTGATAAAGATACCGATTATAGTTTTCCTTTTTTATACATATATTTTTTGTTCAGTTTTATTATAATATGCATTGTAAACTGTTTATTCCATTAAAGGTATTATGATTCAAGATTTTTTAAGTCGTTATATATTTCTTTATAAATACTTTTAGACTTAGCCAAAGTGTCCAAGTTACAATGCAAATTAACAAGTTAATACATATGAATGAAAAATAAGAAATTTTAAACCAAATGTTTTGAACAAAATGCGCATAGATAATAATTAAAAAACCTAATGATGGTAAATATGAACAAACAGGTTAATTTAAAAAAAAAACTACTTATATTAATCCAATATTCACCATTAATAAATATTCGAGTGATATTCACATATTTTTATGATTTATTTTTGTTCTCAAAGTAATCACTTTTCATTCACATATGTAACACATATTAATCAATACCTTAAATATCATTATCAGTTATAACTTTGATAGATATCTATATGTACTGCACAACGTAGAAAACCCACAGATACAAACAAATTTTAAACAAATATAATTGTAACAAAATAAATTTTCTGTCAACATACAACTTAAAACAAGAATTGCTCAATTTCAAATCTTACTCAATCCATTGAATACTTCATTTTCATGGTGAATACTTATGTGCATTTACTGGAGCATATTTTAAATGAAGTAATAAATTTAACGATTTAAAAACATTAATTGGTAAGCATTTGTGTAAGATAACGTCTATTTTTTCAATATAAATAAACGTAGTCATTTTATTATCGACGACGTTTCAACACCATTCAAGTGCCTTCGTCAGATCTGAGAAATAAATTTTTTAGACGTGTTAATAAAAAAGTTTAACAATCGAATTATAACGGATTAGTACAGAAACCCAACTTTTTTTAGCCGAGTTTTATATTATTTATCCAATCACCCCATACAACAAAAAGTAGCAATGGTATACAATTATATAATAATTTATTCTGAATTTTAAATCAATTGTATTTCGTCCTTATTTATTACTTATTTATTTATCTCACAATTTGACGACACGGTAAGCGTTTATTTAGTTTTATTAAATTATATTGTTCAAATTTGCTACGTTTCAACAAGTGTAAATTAAACGTGTACACAAATTTTGTCAGACCTGATGAAGGCACTTGAATGGTGTCGAAACGTCGTCGATAATAAAATGACGAATATAAATTGAAAAATATAATTGTTGTCTATTATGGTCGTAAATGTTTATTTATATTAATTAATAAGTTCTTATTATAACGTGTTCTTTCATTCAGTCTTTCCAGTATTAGAATCTGATAAACCTTGGGAATCAAAGGTTTAAGTTGATAAAATATCATCTGTTTTAAAGAAATATGGATAACAAACATTATTGTTCAAATAAAGTTGAAAAGCAGTTGAGTTTAACATTGATTTAAAATCTTTACAAACCGTGTTTAATCAAGTGGTCTTAAACAAATTTTTTATTTTTGTTAGAAGTGGAAACGACTTCAAATGATAAAAAATAAAGCGAATATGAAACTCAAAATTACTTCTGCTAAACAAAAATTTTTTTTTATTTAATAATACTATTGATACTAAGGTTCTTTTACTTTTTTATCATTTATAGCCGCTTTCTCTCCTGAAAAAAGAAAAATTCTTTAAGACTACCTTAATGCAGATAATAAATTTGATAATATAATATTATATTTAACTTCTTCTGATTCTTTGCGTAAAAAATAATTGCAGCGTTTAAGACAATCCCAAATCTGAGGCAAGAGAATTCGCGCTGACATAATGAGGCGCGTGTTGGCGTCTGATCTGAAACACGTATTTCTCAAAGAACGCCCAAACGTGCTCGCACAGCTTCGGATAATCTGTATTCACAGCGAAGAAGATTTTGAAGCACGTTTCGACGGCTTTCAATGGAGACTCCAATCGGTACTGAACATCGTTAACAAAGACGAAGGATGATTTTATCTCCTGCATTGATCCAACAAATACCGGCACGGGATATTCAGACAATTTATAATCGTTGAGGAACTTCTTCCTGTCCTGCATAGCCGCTTGAATATAACTGATATCCTGCAAAAATAAAAAAGACTTAATAAATTTGATAAATAAAATGAATAAACTTTGGTTAATAACTTAATTTAATTTATTTATTTAATTTGATTATATATTAGAAAATAATAATTATAATAATAATAACATGTAATAAAATCAACACAAACGCTTTAAAAAAAGACTTACGCTCACGTGAATTATGAAATTCTTTTGCACATGCTCTCTGGTTGGACGAAAAGTGTGATCACCGAATGAAGATTTCATTGTAACAGTCTTTAATAGCAATGGCAAGAGCATGAGCGCCACAATGGTTATGTTGCCTAAAAATGAAATATTTTTAATGAAACATTTACCTGTCCTAAAAAGTATATTCATATGAGAAATCGTTGTTTAATTATCCTGAAATTAAACCTTCTTCTATTTCTGCGTTGTATAACATTAAAAAGTTTTTAATCTCCACATTCGTTTGCTTCTTGCTATAAGCTATAATTCGCGAGGCAATGTCCGGCCAAACTCGAGGTAATTTGTCGCATGCGTTTCCATGCAAAAACCTAAAATCTATATCAATCTGAAACGTGCAAACGTATTATTAGGATTTATTGTTAGCAATAATTCTTTGTATAATAATTTTTTGTTCAAATATATTCTTTTCGTGTTTCACTTTGCGCATCAAGCTCACCAAAATATGGCCATAATCCTGCTGAAGACACTTGAACTTATCAAAGTGCTCCTCAATGGTGGTATTATCCAGCTTACTGAAGCGTAATCTGCTTGAAGCAGTCCATTTTTCAATGACCTCTGTCGCAGGCTCGACGTTCTGCATCAACCATTCCAAACATTCGCCTTCCGCATCGTCTTCGTAAGCTCCAGCTAAGGGGATTTACTTTCAGTTTAAAATCATCTTCCACTACTTTGCACTTTTTTTATTTTTAATATCATTCTTCTTTCTTCTCCTTCTCAAAGAAATTACTTACCCGGAAATTCTAGTGAATTTTTCTTGTACCGAACCTTAGTTGGCTCTAATATCCCTTTTCCACGAAGCGATCTTCGTCTGTTAGTGTATTTAGTGTACAAAATTCCTCTCGCACTTAATGGACCGTCTGGCCCTCTGGTATAAGGTATATAATACGTTTCTTTTAGTTCGTTTGGGAATAAAGTCACAATCTCTTGAGCCCAGTAACTAAAGCGATCGCCTCTTATCCTGATTTTTTAAAAATTACTTTAATTTAAAATTCGTTTAATTATTACAGATAGAAAATTACACTGAATAACATTTAAATAAATTAAAATGATTATAAACACTCGAATTATGAAAAATATAAACAAAAGTAAAGTAAATTTCTTATGCCATGTAACTTTCTCAATCACGTTTCAACTACCTTGTATCAGGGTCGTGTTCTGTTTCTTTGCGAATAATGACTGTGGCTAACTTTGATCGGTCAACTTTGCCAATTTTCTCATACATTTTGAGTATTTCTCTTCCAGTTGAATCTTCGATCAGCAATTGTCTCAAAGAAATGTTTGGCTCTCTGCTATGTGAACCGACTATAAAAACGAAAAAAACATTCGTTTCAATAAATAATCCTTAAAATTATAGATTCTTCAATGTTTAATGTAATTTTTTTTTTTTTTTTTTCAAATCTCAGTATACCTTCATCAGAATAATTCGAACAAGATTGCATACTGCTACTATCGTAGGTCGAATAAACTGGAGCATAAGAGTTTTGCTTCTCGGAAACATTTGTCATTTCATTATGTCTCGGGTCCTCGCTGTGCTTTTCCGCGTCCAAAAAGAGCGCTTCCTCAATGTCCATTAATTCGTCCATTTGCTCACCACTCTTCAGCGGATCGGAATCCAGCGAGGGTGATTCTTGTGCCGGTTTTTGAATCTGCTGCGCCAATTTCGATTTGTACTCATCGTATTTGAGTTTGAATCTGTACCTCACATCAATTTCCGGTATCATGTCTTTGATCATACCGTCGGTCATGAAGTCGAAGAAACCTTTGTCTATTCGAGATTCTAAAACAATATCTTCTAATCAGGGAGAGTCAATATAAAATATATGTTTATGATAATGATAAAGGTAGTAATAATGAAAAGAAAAAAGGAAACAAGTACGAAACGCTAAATTAAGATTTTGTAGTCCATATCTACACGGGAAAATTTGCTGTAACGGTTACAACAATGTTGTGTTCATTCAATTTAAATAAAAATACTGCTAACTCATAAGAGGGTTTTTTTTTTAAAGAAAGGGTTTATATACACCCACATATATGTTATTGCATATTATGCTCACTATTATTGGGTATCAAGAATAAAATGTGAATGTTAAGTGGAGTGATATAAATAATTATGCAAATCATAGACGAAATTGTTTGGGATGAATTTTTTTTCGTATTAATTATTGTGTTGGGGAGCTATAAAATTAAAAAATTTAATTTTGGCATCAAATAAAACGTGTGCTTTATTTATTTGGACACCCTGGATTTTAAATTTTGACGCTCTTAGCAGTCAAAGATGTGGGTTCCATTGCTTCTCATTGCTGTACTGTTGTATGAAAAATTAAAGTGAAAAAAAATTATCCATTTCTATACAAATATTCAAATTAAATTTATTTAATTTCCAACTTCCCATCCACTTAATGTTGTAAGAAAGGAATTTATTGATTTGAAATATTATTGGCAATATTTTTTAAATTATCTTACTGATTATCTACTCAGTAATTGATGATTTCTGTAATTTTACGTTGAGTAAAAGAATTTGCTGAATTGAAAGTATATGAGATAATAGAAATAATTTTAAATCATTTTTTGAACTTAAAATTATGAAATAATGAACTTAACGAATGAAAATGAATTTTTGTTTCACTGTAAAATATTGTTGTAACCGTGACAAGATACAGTGGAACTACTTTTTTCCGTGTAGCATATGACTTTTCCAGGGCTTATTTGTCAAACTTTTATATTTACCACAAAAATGATACAAAACAAGAAAAAAAAAAAGAAGGAAAAATCAATCTATAGTTTATAATTTATATCAAACTAAAAGTGCAATACTTTTTGAAAAAAATATAATACCTTTCAAGCAAATCAACTCATGTACACAGTGAACTATCTTTTCCTACAAACATTCAACAAATCATCAATTTTGAAAATCAAAATGAAGTAGTATTACAAAAAAAAAAGTTCCAAAGAAGCAAACAAATTAGAATGTCAAACAATTTTGATTGTATTTTGAAATATTTTCTCGTGTAAAGCGATACTTACCTTACAAATTTTGTTAGCTGGAATAACCGTCACTTTTTATATTTTTTTTCTTTAACAAAAAACTGTCTTACAAAACGCCTTTGAGATACCGAAATATCTGTTTGACTTTTTAATTGAATAGAGTTTTAAATTATTGCCTGATTCAGGGTGGAATGTAAAGTAAATAATGCAACACATTATATACGTTGAAAGGGTATTTGATTGTTAATTATTAAAATGTTGCTTTAATTCGCTTCGCTGTAACCGTGGTTAAAAACTATCACACATCTGTTGTAACCGTAACACAAACTTTCCGTGTTACATAGCGATAATGCATCAATCGAATTTTTTTTCTTATTTCTGAAAGGTCTCGAATACAAGTAAACCAAATGTCGGCATAATTAAAACTACGTTTGTTTATATAAAACTATAGTTATAACGAAATGTTAACGTGATTATTTGCGTGTTATTATTGTTAATTATTCATTTAACAATTGTACGTCTACAATTTCATTAACGAACTTGTTTTCAGAAATGTTTGAAAAACTGATACATCTGTATATTCATACAACCGACCTGAAAAATTTCTTAACAAATAATTGATAACGTTTTTCAAACATGCTTTGATTTGTATGCTCTGTACTCCAGTTCTACAGTTTTCTCATTAGCTCTATTCAATAAACATATTTCATAAATGGCTTTTTGATTCTTAAAATAGTTATAAATAAAAGTAATTTATTTTATTGCAATATTAACATAAATTTTGTCTTTTACATGTAAAGTTCCAATGAAATATTTACACAATTTTATTTTTAGCAGCAAAAACCGTAACACTAGATTGTTCATTATCACACTTGTGTCAAAATTGCAAGACAAATTCAACTCACCTTGATGTGCTTGTGCCTGTGAAACCGTGGAACTTTGTGACATATTACTGTTGGGTTGTTGATTCAGGTCTTGAATAGGCGTTTCACTTTGAACTGGTGTTGCAGTTGAATTGCTTTCCATGTTGCTCATCTATGATAAATTAAAATGTTGATATCTCTATTAATCCTTTGCTTCCTTTATTTATCATTCACAAAATTAAAGATATTTATTCTTAGGCATTAAAAATAAGACAAATTAAAATTATTAAAATACAAACTTTGCAAAGCTAGCAATTTTTTTTGCATACAACATTTAAGAAATCATTTCTATCTTTCTGTCGTTTGAATTAAAAACAAAACAAATAAAAATCAACTGTAAGTAATGTGAAAAGAAAAAAAGTACAGTTTATTTTATTGAAAAATAAATATATCCAAAACTTAATATAAAGATATGAAAGATGAAGATAATTCTTGTGAAAGGAGCAGTTGGTCCAAACTAACACGTACAATTGATATTTGATCTTCCTCAATACTTCCTTGAGATTCAGTATTGGTGTTGACTGGACGTCGCGAGTTATCGCCGGCGTCTTGAGAAGCAATGGCTGGTTCTGGTTTGATTGTGTTTGTTGCCACAAGAGTGATCTCACTGATATCGTCGCCTTTGTCCCCAGAACCAGAGTTAGAGCCAGTTGACGATTTTCTCATCCTTTTTCTTCTGTATGAGGGCGTTTGAGGTGATGAACTCGGTGAGCATGATTCCCCTCTTTCCCTAGACTCGCAAGGCCATTTACTGAAAGACCCTGAATGCATCTCTGCTAAGCCTTTGATTTTCAAACTTTCGGCCGTCTAAAACATTGATTACAATTGTTTTCATTTTAGTATTATCACTATTTTTGAAATCTAAAGTAGTTTGATTAGTTATATTTTAGATAAATTGAAAAGATCACATTAAGAGGACAACGAATGTTTGCTGTCATTGATTTTTTTTATCATGGGAGAATATTGATGAATTATGAAATTTTTATATTATTTTATGGACAGAATTATATCCCTTTTCTCCCTACGTAACAACATGTCTTCCTCTTAATGCAACTATTTTGAAATAAATACTTATTTTACAAAAATAAAGTGGATGTTTACTTTAATAATAGAAGGTAATTGTTCCTGTGAAACGTTGACCTCTCCATAGTACATGAAATCGACCATAATTTTCAAGTCAGCAAACTTGATGTCTTTGAGTATGACGATTGGATGCTGGCATGGATTGACAGTAAATAGTGACTGGAAGTAGGAGCTACATGCGGACAAGACAACTTTGTGCGCTTGTAGGTGATGTCCCTCGGCCGCAAGAGTCACATCCACCAAAGTCTCGTTGTGTAGCAAATTTGAAAATACCGATATAAAGTTGGGCTGGTGGTTGTTCCAACGCAAACAAAATTGTTGCATCGACATTTTGTTAGAGGAATGTGATTTCTCTAACGATTAACTAAAAGAAAATTGAAAGTAATTTTATTGTTTATTGTTTAACGTTAAATGAAAGTTGAATTTTAAATAGAAATTGAAGTATAATGATGTAGTTGAAGTTTCCAACGTTTATTAGTAAATGAAAATTAAATATATATATATATATAATTCATCATCATATATTGTAATCAATATTTAAAATTTTGTTTCCGCAATTCCATCTTCAAAATATATATTTCATTTTTGAATTTAATAATTTTTATAGTAATTTGTGCATTTTATTAAACACACCTATATTCATTACAAAATAAACTTCACATTACTCATCAGCTTCATCTACCTATTCTACAATAAAATTTACTATCAACCTACTACTTCAACATTATCTTTTTAAATACACTTTCAACTTTATATAACTGTATAAAAATCATGCTTCGCATTCACAAATACAACTCTTATTTCCTACATATGTCTTATTTCAAAGTGAAAAAACAGATGCACTAGCTCATCAATTACATAAATCCTTAGCTAAATCTCCAATCAAATCAATAACTTATTACTAAATACATGTACAAAATTTATTTAACATGAATAATAAACGAAAAATATAAATAAATATTAAGACGACTAAAAATATTAAATCAAAATATCATTCTTCGAAGCAGCCTGTATTTAATAATAAATATAAATTAAAGTCAAAGAAGAGTAGCAACAAATGAAAGAATGTCGCTGAATATATTCATAACATCCGAAAGAACTAAAAGCAAAACAAGGCCGGGCCACTGATTTTGATGGGAACCGCGGGCGAGTAGTGCGCATTACGGGACATGCAAGCGAGCAATTGGGAGTTACGTTTTCGGTGCGTTATGCTGCGTCAAGTCGCCTGGTCAGCCGTGCATAGTCGTAATCGCAGCTCAGCGGACAGAGGGCCGCGTCCTGGTCGCGGGGCGAGGCGGAAGCAACGACGGTACCGTTAGACCGCCGAGGCGGGACGCAGCCTCGGCTTCATAACGAAGCGCTGGCGGCGACAAAAGGGACGGACGGCCAGCCGGACTCGTGCGCGTCTCGTCGTATCGGCGGAGTAGCGCTCGCGCCCGCGCTCTCGGTCACGCTCAGTCTCGTCGCTCGTGGGACTCGCCGTTCGGGGCCGAGCACGTTTCCCAGCCGCAATTAATTATAAAACATCGTTCGCGTTATTTATACAATATAATTGATCGATATAGAAGAAGCGCCGCACTGACATCTACCGGCCGACTCCGCCCGACCAACGGAACACGATGGGGTGCCAGTGCGGCCAACGTTATAGATATTTGGGGTTGTTTGATACGAGTCAATTCAATGTTTAAATGAATGTTGATTTTCTTTTCAGTCGACAAAAAGATTGTTAAATTGGTTATATGATAATTTTATATTATTATATTATATTATTTTATATTATTATATTATATTATATTATTTATATTATTATATTTTATATTATTATATAATTTTATTTGTTATATGGTTATATGATTATTTATTATGATAATATGATTTTCAAATATGATAATATGATTATCAAATTCGAAATTTCTCACTTTGATAATGCAGTACAATGTTACCATTCTTTTTACCTCGGTTTGAGAAGAAACTTCGTAATGTTACTAAAGATTACTAGATTGTTCAATTGTTATTATTGTTAAGTAAATTTGCAGTCTTAACTGCTTTATTTTGTGATTTTTTATTGTTATTGTTTCGTACATTTAATATCGATTAATTTTAATAATATTGACATATAAAAAACCAATTTTACAAAGTTTTAGTAATCACTTTTTTTTTATGTATGAATTTCAAATTGCATTGCAGATATTTTTTATTCGGCGTTTTAACTTTGTTGTATATGATAACTCATTTTTTTCTATAATAAATAATAATATATAATGAATTAGGTGAAACGAATAACAACACATCGTCCATTTTTAAATGACACTAACCC
>JABFOV010004065.1:0-14724 GCA_022817685.1 Aradophagus sp. ZL-2020 | reverse complement strand
TAACCGTTGCTTTCTCTAAGAGGGCCGAAAATATCTAAACTTACTTTTTCCCGAGCGTCATTCCGGGTATCAGTTATAGTTAATGGCGTTCGCATTTTTTCTCAAAACAGTTTCTTCTTTTGACATTGCAAAACACGAATCAAGTGGGTTTACACCGTACGAAGTATTCTTTGGAAAAAAAACGTAATGATCCTACAACTATTCCAGCAAATTATGAATCAGACTTAACATACGACGGATATCTATCTGATTTCATTGACAGATTATCTAAATACCGTAAAACTGCAGCTACAAATTTAGATAAATCTAGAGAAAAATACAAAAGATTTTATAATAGAAAAGTAAAAGTAGTCAATTTTAAACCAGGAGATTACGTTTTTGATCTATAAGGGCAAAACTTCGGTAAATTTGATGACGAATACTTAGGACCATATCGCGTATTGGAACATACACCGGGAAAGCATTTAATATTACAAATAAATAAAAATAAAACAAGGACCATACATAAAAATCGCACAAAAATGGCACACTTTGGAGAAGATGATTTAAATTAATAAATAAATCCATAAATGAAAATAGAAACGAGGAATGCCTTAATAAATTGTATGCGAACATATACAGTGTGACCCATTTAACTTGAGAGCTCGGAATAACTCAAAAAATTCGCGATGTACGAAAAATCAAGCCGAGACCAAATCCTAACAGTTTTGAAGGGGCAATCATGCTGTGCCAAAATCAGCCCCGCCCCCTGCCTCCAGTGGGTTGGGCAGTGGGCAACTTTAAAATCTTAAATTGAAATTTCCATTTTCTATTTCAGTTTTGGATTCTACGTACAAAAATACATAAGTTTTGCCTTTTTTCCGTAACCCAGGAACAACCACGTGGAGGTAGTAGTTTTCTGTTCCCGTCGGGGTGCTTATTTTCAGTGAGTCCCCTTGCCTCGCACTATTTTTCGGTAATTCTTCATCAAGAATGTTTCGATACTTGTCTCTATTCGGATTACCGTCAATAAAGTATGGTCCGACCAGTTTCTCGCCAATTTTTTTACACCTAACGTTAACCGACCAAGGTGGCTGATGATTTACTTCAAGAATCCAGTGTGGGTTTTCTACATTCCAAAAATGCATGTTATGGCAGTTAACTTCACCGTGGTTTGTAAATGTCAATTCATCAGAAAATAGTACTTGAGTAAAAAAGTTCGGATTCGTTTGTATTCTCTGAACTGCCCATTGACAAAACTGTAGCCGATTTTGAAAGTCATTGTTAGTTCATTCCTGATGCAAGGATACACCATACGGATGAAATTTATGTATCTTCAGAATTCTCCAAGCCTCATTCGAGAAATCCATGATTCTTGAGAAATTTCTCGAACACTCGCATGTGGATTATGAGTTACTACAGCCAGTATGGATATTTGATTAATTTCTCCAGTAACAGAAACACTACAAGTCCTTTTCTTCGTTTGTACACTTTCGTCTGTAGAGAATTGTCGAACAATTCTAACGAAAGAGGTACGCGATCGTACTTTGCCAGGAAAACGTTGGGCATACAAATTAACAGCAGCGTCGAAATTTCTCCCAGATTTACCGTAAATAAAAATCATTTCAATTTTTTCATTTAGGTAATTCATGATGCAACAGAGAGGAATGTAATTTCAAAGTGACTTACGTATTCGGATTGAAAATTAATGAAAAAATAATTTTTTAAATAAATTGTTGGGCGTTCGGTTAATGCGAAAGCGAAATCGAATTAAAAGTTGTGTTGAAGTGCGACAAAACATGTGGTTTTAACATGATGGTTGTCCAGCACATTACTCATTTGTAGCACGCGAGATATTGAATCGAGATTACAATAATCGTTGGATCGGTAGAAGAGGACCAGTTCACTGGCCAGCCAGATCAACAGACATTACCTCACCAGATTTCTTTTTGTGGGGTTACCTAAAAGATGTCGTGTATACTCGTGAAAACGTGTTGCAACGGATAAGGGACGCTTGTGCCGCGATTACAACAGATATGCTTATGCGATGTGTTCTTTAATTTATAGGACGAATCAATAAATGCATTTGAGGTTCAGGGATATCATTTTGAGAACTTACTTTCAGTAAATGCTGGCGTATTTGTAGAATCATCTACAACCACTACTCCGATAGTGAGAGGCAACGGGACTCACTAAAAACAAGCACCCTTGAGGGAACAGAAAACTACTACCTCCACGTTGTTATTCCTGGGTTACACTAAAAGTAGTTTTATTTGCTTCCGTAGAAAATACTGATTTTTATTCACCAGTCAGGAATCACCCCACACCACCAGTCGGGGTGGTATGGGTTTCCGGGGGTTGAAACCGACTTCCAGTTGCTTTGAATGTTCAAAAAATTCGCGGAAATTCAGCCGCACGACAAATCACCCGGTTCGGTCGAAGGGCCGAGCGTTTTCAAATTTTCCGCACCCCCTCACGGGGGTGGTATAGGTTTCCGGGGGTTGGAATCGACTTCTAGTTGCTTCAAATGGTCAAAAGATTTGCGGAAATCGAGTAGCACTATTTTGTAGTATTTGATATAATTTTTACGAAATCGTGCTAAGCTCGTGCTGTTCTTCAACTCGCTGTTTAAGAAAAATTAAACTTTTAGAAGAGAAGAAGGTTATGGACAGAGAAAAATACAACAAAAAATTGATGATAATTTTATTCACATTTTTTTTTATTTCCAGGGGTAATTAAATTGGAACAGTGGGAATAAAACGAAAGTCGGATGTTTTTTCTATTGTGTTTTTAATTTTTTACATAAATGTTTCGAAAAATAACAAATATGTAAAATGGCAAAATAATTTACAAAATTGTATAAAATAAAGTAAATTCAGTGTATAAATAATGTAGTGTATAAAAAAAAATAAATTTATTTACAAACAAATTTCTTATAAAAGTAAAAAGCAATTAGTAAGGAAATTAGTAGAAGATTATAGAACAAAATTATAGAAAATTAGTATAAAAGTAAAAAGCAAAATGATTGAATGAAAATATTAAAAAATATTGAATTATTGTGAGTAATTATAACAAATTTAAAGTCTGTTATATGAAAAATGATTGTAAAATCATTTAATAGATAAAACTGTATATAGTAAAATTTTATGGTAAAAAGTTCATTGCGTTATGAATTGTATATAATAAAAAAAAAATTTTTTTTGAAGTTGAAAAACAACTTATAAAGATGACCTTATTGTAATTTCTAAAGATGTCAGTCTGATTCCTCCTCAAGTTGTAAACCTAAAACAATAAAAATTTTAATTAGTTTTTTGACATACTGGAACAATTAATATAAATAATAATTAATGTAATAATTAATATAAAAGTGCATATATTTAGTTTCATCTTACGTAATTGTAATGAATTCGACAAGCTATCAGGAAAGTAAAAAAATAATTTCACGAAACGTGAAAATAGAAAGTCTAAACAGAAAAAAGGTGCGTTAATTTATTCGATTGCATCGGCAACACCAGCACTTATCTGTGCTGCCAATGAAACTTTCATTTTTTTGTTTTTATAATTAATATGAGCCTTTGACAACATATTAGCAAACTTTAAGCCCTCATTTTCCTGCAATATGTTTAATTTCTCAATATATTTAAAGGAAATTTGTCCATCAGCAGAATTCATTTGCATTTCAGCTAATGAATTGCGACATAACTTGAGCATGTGACATGAATCCATAATTGTATATACATTGCTTTCGTTTAAGGGATGTCTGAAATAAGTTATTGGTGAAGTGTTCTTATCACAATGAAAATTGCAGCCTTATCGTTCGAGGTTATTAAAATTTGTAGAAGTGCCATCACAAGTTATTGATCGCACTATAACTCCAACATTATACAATTTTTGTATAGCTGCATCAATAAGCTTACTTTGATTTTCGGCACTGATACCTTTTATAAAAAAATGCGCTATAGGCAACTTAAATTTGTTTGAGTACGACACTATTTGAAATGATAGCATTTCAGTAGCTAATACTGATCGATCAAACTGCAAACCTAGTTCGTCGCCTGCTTTACCGTAATCTTGGTAACCTCTGAAAGTATTTTGTTTCTGATCAACGGAAACCTGAATTCTTATAGACATACTATCTATAATGAGAGCAACATCTTTTAAAAAGTTAGATTTAATACTTTCCTTTTCAAAGAAATTGGACGCCTGTTGAACAAAACCACTTTCGCATGAATTTTCTGCGATCATTTTTCGCAACGTTTCCTCGGTAGGTAAATTTAATTTTTGGCGTAAATATCTGTAGGCTTTCGGTGAATAATAATAAATAGTGGATGCGAATTCTTTCATTTCCTGCGTATATCGCTTTCGTGTTTTAGCACCTGTGCTGTTTTTTAATTCGTTACGAAAAAGCTCTAAACTGAATCCTGAAAATCTTCGCAACAAAACATCTTCCAAGCTGTCGCTGCATTTATCTTTTCGTTTCAGGATCTTCAAAAGAGTTGATACATTTTTCACTTTAGCCTCTCGTCGATGTAATCTTTATTGCAAAATTTTTATTTTCCTGCGCAGTATATTCTCCTTCTGAGTATTTTTACTACCATGATAACAGGAAGTCGATGCTTATAAAATAGAATTAGAACTCGATTCCTGTGAAGTAGATAATTAAATTGATCAATGTTACTAAATTCGTACACAGTATACTACATATATATTCATACACACACTACATAAAATATAAATACATACAAACCTTTTGTTTATCTACATATTTAGCTTCCTCATTTTCTATTTGTGGCAAAGCTGAAGAGTTTGAAATAATCTATCGTGTGAAACATACAAATTTTAATTACATATTTCGAATCATTATTATTATATAAATCAGTATAAAAAATATTGTATGATGTAATGTGGAAGGAACTGTTTTAACTGTTACTGTCATGATAATTTAGTTTAGTTAAATTTAATATAAACGTCTTTATATTAACTGAATACTAGCCTGTAATGTATAACTGTACTAAATAATCCTTAAATGAGCTTGCCCGCTGGATTTTATAAATAAATAAATAAATAAATAAATAAATGAATAAATAATAAAATAACTCACATTCTTCAACACTTCACCAGCTGTTGACTTATTTGTGTTATTGACGTCATTTGCAATATCAGATTCTTTATTTGATATTTCATGAGATTGCACCTTCAATTAGAAAGAAATATTTGTGAAACATTCTCAATTAATCCTTAAATGGGCTTGCCCGCTGGATTTTATAAATAAATAAATAAATAAATAAATAAATAAATAAATAATAAAATAACTCACATTCTTCAACATTTCACCAGCTGTTGACTTATTTGTGAAATTGACGTCATTTGCAATATCAGATTCCTTATTTGATATTTCATGAGATTGCACTTTCAATTAAAAAGAAATATTTGTGAAACATTCTCAATTAATATAAACTTCAAATGAATTCGAAAATTGATTGACTTATATTTAAATAAAACAAATTTTTTCGATATTTGTTGACGTGCAAACATCACGTTGAGAAAGTAAAAAAAAAACATTGAATTCTTTATAAATTATTTGAATAAAATAAATTATATAATAAATGCCAACATTAAATTCAATATATTTCAATTAATTACTCTCATGTGAGAAGTCAGTTGCAAAAAATGTATTCGGAGTTTCAATTAAAAAAAGTTTTGAAGAATATTATGTCAAATGCAGAACTACGAATCATAATTTCATGTTGAATATTTAAACGTATAAATAACGTAAGACTACGATCCATTCTCTGAAGCTGATGAAAAATACGTATGCTTAAATTAACTTTTATACATATAATAGTTAAAGAAAGTACAAACTCTAAACTGTAATTACTTTAATTCGTTCAAGTAATATAATTTAAATTTTACTGTGATAACATTATGTATTTGTTATGAGTATAAATTAACAAAATAATAAAATAATTAAATGAAAAATTACTCAATTTCATGATTAAATGTATACCTCTGAAACATTTTCATTGCAACACTGCGATTTAGGTACTGCACCATTTCTCAAAATCCTTCGTAAACCACGATATTCAAAATCTGTTTCACAGAATTGTTTGCTGCAAATGTAAGAAAATTTTCCTAATTTGCCTTTTGGTTTTACAACCTCCAGCCATTTTGTCATTAAATCGTTATTATTAAGAGGAAATCTGAAATAAAACAATTTACATTAAAATTAAACAATAGCAACGAGTAATATTTAAATCTTGAAATAAAAAAAATTAAAAACGTATCTTGAAAAGTGATGGCCACAAACTAATAAGTGATATATAATAAGTGAAATATATAATATTTAAAATAGGTAATATATAAATAACATTTCTTACAAAAATTATTTAAGTTTTAATAAAAAATATTATATACGTTATCCCGTCATTATTTATCGAACAATATAATAATTTTTTGTTTCCATTTTTCACTCTTCAAAAACTTCATAGTTACCTAATCCATAACACAATACTTACCCAAAGAATGATACATTAATATTTAAACTCCATTCCGTGAAACAATCTTTTATACAACACGATTTAACCATTTTTAATAACTAATTAAATGTAAATAAATGTCTATTAAACACTTAGATTGTTTTGTTTACATGCTCCACTTTTTACTTTGACTATACTGTTCGTATAATACGCAAGCGCAGACATGCGAGAGTGAGACACATACACCCCTAACAACTCTCTTTCTCGGCACGTTTTCTTTCTACAGGAAACCCGTGCTAGTGCCCCTTCCAGTATTACTATATTTCAGTGGTTACTATCTGCGTTCGGGTTAGGTTGGGTTTGTGATTGAGGTTACGTTCCTCAGTGTATCTTGACAGGTAGATACACCGTCACAAGATAAATAGTATTAAAGTGTAGGAGAATTAAAACATATTATTGATATTAATAACTTACCTCTTCTTCTCGAAGTAAGACTAACTTTCGGTTAACCCATTTAACGAATTCATCTCTCAAAAGCGGTGAATTTTTACGCTCAGACTGTAACACAATAACACATTAACAAAAAACATATAAGAACGCACAAGTAAGTTAGATTTAACACTTGAAACAGAACTCGCTTCAGCCATGGTCAAACAGATTATAATAATTCATAATACAGAACAGATTAATACATACCTCAATCACGTCAACATCAAGACAAAAATTTCGCAGCATAAACTAAATTTCATATACTTGTAAATCTTAATTTTTTCTATTTTTATTTTCTTAACGACTTAATATTTCTCCTGGGGTACGAAAATGTTAAGTCTCCAGGTGTTAATCGCCGTGGATGCGATGATACTCTTCACTTACGCGTTTGTAAGATATGATTATCGTGGCAGTAATCCGAATATAACTCGATTCTCACTTAATAATGTAGGTGAGTGTGAATGGATTATACCGAAAATAAATAAAACACAGAAATACATACAACTCTTACAATTGACTAAAATGATCAAAACACAAAAATGTCAAAAATGTCACAAGTTGTAGAATTCAAATAAAAAGACAGGTCACACACTGCGGCATGCACGACCACGCCAGTATGGTAAAGGGTGGCTTTGCGGAATACAAACACGAAGTGACTAACGAAGAATGTCAACGAATACACCTATCAAGAAAAATTATTTTCGGCGAACAAATTTCAAACAAATTTCATAAAAACGCGTCAAGCATACGAACAGTAGTAATAACCGGCTCTTTAGCGACAGGAGGATATTGTAAAGAAAAAATTATAATGATCCTTATAGTAGATGGAACGATGTTATAGTGCAAGGGACGATTACCGTAATATTAGTGAATTATGAAGCTACAGTAAATTTGAATCATAATCAAATCATAACAAATTCATGAACTAAATGTTAATTTAATGAAGAATCAACTTTTCTGGGAAAGCTTTCCTGCTGACGCATGTAACTTTAATAGTACGGTACAGTACTTCATGAAGGACCACTTTACAAATTGAGTACAAAAAAATCAGCCCCTATTTACATAGTCTCCGCAGAAAAAATTACATTCGCTTTTACAACATTCGGTAAACAGTTATTGTGCGGACATAATTTATTAAAAAACTGGCAACTTTGGCAACAATCCGCCCTGACGAATTTACATTAGATTATATGAAAGAGAAAGGTTACGTGACATTGATTACCTGAGAATTAATTCAAATAATAAAATGTACACCAGTAGAAGTAAAAATAAGAAAAATAGACAGGTGCTATCAAGAACTATCGATTTCTAAAGATACAACACTTTTATTCCTCACCTCGCGAACTAAAATATTAAAAAAGCATGGATTCAAAATAATTTGGAACTTGTTCATGCCCACTATGTTTGAAATTGACAATGCTTGGTACTAAGCAGCACCAGATTTAATCAAAGCATCTCCCATAGGAAATTTAGGTCTGAAAACAAAAACTACTTGGACATATTTAGCCGCCCATAAGTTAGCAACAAACGGAATATACAGTAATAAAGATATACAAAGATTACACGAATATATTATGCTACCTGCGGAACAACCCGCTCTAATAAATAATATAGTAAGAATGAAAACGGGATATAGCGCTACACGACAAGGAATAACACTAGAAGAATTATTAGGTGAAAATTCATTAACAAAAATAGCAAAATCTACTTGGAAGAAGGTTTGGGAAGGATTTAGCAGTTTTGGTCCTATAACACCAGGTTTTTTAGGAGTTTACTCAATGATAAGGTTTATCAAGGCAATTATAGATACGTTTATACATTTATTGGCATTACACTCGGTTTATGGATGGTCAATATTTTTAGTTAGAGCAATTCGGGACTCGGTAACAAAGTTGCTAATGCATTTAGACAGAAATCTTTACGAATATCGACGTAATAGTTACTCAGATCATTCACATACCAACCCCGATCCAGAAAACCATAAAGGAAATTCCAAAGAACAATCAGACAAATCTATCAAAAAAGAGGGCCTAGTGCCTCTAGTTAGGCTGACTGCTGGCAGCATTACGATCCCCGCAATCCCATATGTTTAACTCTTCCTGACCATATACTTCTTAACAACAACGACGTTGCTGCTCTAAGGGTGGAGGAAAATTTTACAAATTTTTCCAATTGATTGCACAATACCATTATCATATAATTAATACACTAAACATAGCATTATTACTACTTGCGTTATTTTATAAGAATTATACTGGCGCTCAAGTAATGTTTCAGGGCAGAAACACAATTCGAAATTTTGAAAAGGAAAATGGATTTACGATTAATCATGATTGCTCTCATATACAAAAATAAGATCTCCAAGCATAACCATAGCAGTTTCGACATAAGTACAGCATCTTGACCTCGACCACAAAAACTAAATTCGGCAAAAAGCATCAACCTCAACCACCGTGGGACATACGGCGGGTTTATTGTAATCCGTTCACAAAATCTCTTGTAAATTAATTATAAGATTAGAAGCTCGATTAGTGTAACGTATATTTAATTGCCATACGAAAATGACATTTAAAATTCAGTAATAGTTAAATTGTAAAAGCTAATAATAAACGAATAAAATTGCTAGAGGAATGCATACATTGCTTCCATCTAAGGGTGGAGGTGTGACGTGCCGCCCTAGGATGTTAGTAATTGATCTTAATAAAAAAGGGAATGACTCGAGCAAGGTGGCCTCAATCACCTACATTCGGTGATCAGCACTCAGCTTGCACATTTCTTAAACGTAATATCGCGGATTTTGCCAGTGAATCCAGGTGTGTTAACGAAATCCTGATGCGCTACGTCCGCCTTGGTCCCACGAATCGCGTGTAGAGACAGCAAATAATCGTAAATCGGGCTGACTTTGAGAATTCCCGCTCGGTCGTGAACATGACTGAGACTTACAAAAACACTCCCGAATTGTCATCAAATGGGAGTCATTACCTGGACGTTGAAGTACTTACTTGCTTTAGTTTAGGTTCATAAGCGTCGACCCGCTGCTTAGTTTGGAGACTGGAATATTCTTTGTTTACAAAATAACTTGAATACTAACGGGTTTTGTTTATTTGTTATTGTGTCAAAAATTTACTTCAGGAATTTAAGTGTTCCGGTTTGTTACGTTTGTTGGTTGTTGATTTTAAATTCGAGTACCGCCACCAACATAAAACTAATACTAAGCTTTTATTTTCAAGAAATGTTTCCCCGGGGATGGAAATTTAACAAGTCATTTTGGGGGAGTAGCCCCCTCTTAAATAATTTGTGTACATGTAGGGGCCTATAGGCACCCCAATAAATATTGTGAATATTTATTTCATGTATTTATTTATTATCATTTATTGGTATTTATTTATTTAAAAATTGACTATAATGTAATGTCCAATAAATGTTTTGATAAAATTTTAATAACTGGACGAATACTTAGATAGAAACACAAAATGACATATTTTATTAACATTAGACATTAATATTTTATCAACGGTTCACAAATAAGCATAGAAAAGGGGCAAAATTGCATGCCCTAACGTCTGCAGATATTGAAATAAAGGAATTGACTAGCAAAATCTAAAAAAGTTTCATTGTTTGATTACACAGCTAGTGAATGAAGAATTAACCTCAAATTTTTACTTGTAATTTGTTGTTATTTGTATTTTAAAACATAAAGAATGTAGCCCATAAAATGTTTAGCGCATTTATTTTTGGAATTATACTGAACTGAAATACGCCAAAGGCGAATTTTCAGTTAAATTTTCTAATTTTTTTCTTTCATCAATTGGAAAAGGCCCTTATACGTTTCTTCGTAGTGTTCTCGCGATTTTGCAGGCAGCAAGGCGTATGTTTCGTTTTAAATTTCAGCTTGCAGTTGAGTGATCACGTCTATTTTAGGCTATACACGATGTTTCTAAATGCCGCGATTGAAAATTCGCTTAAGCAAACCCCAATAGAACATTATGTATATTATACGTATATTAGTTGGGCATTTAGCTCATATTTATCCCTTAGACGTATAATATACGTATGTAGAACACCATATTTATTATATGTAACATTACGTATATTACACGTATAATAAATATGGTGTTCTATTAGGGAAGAAAGATGGCGATCTAGTCAGGGAGGGAATTTCTCACCCTTACTAAGAAGGGAAATTTTTGTTTCGAAATGGAAATGAAGGAGGGAACTTGCACGTATCATACACCTGTAACACCAGTAACTATTTATTTCAAGTATAAGTACTGAACTTAATTGAATGTTTTTGACCTTACTTGTTTTATTATAACAAAACTCCTGATATTACGTATGTAGAGTCGCCCTTGGCTATTTCAGCGACTTCTACTTAGTAACAACCGTGCTTAAATAATAAGGCGCAAAACTAAATAAGACTTTTCAATTAATTCCTAAGTTAATACTGATTTTATCAATCTTTCGCAGAGGCCATTTTGAATAAGATTGGTAGCAGTGGCCGTAGAATGACCGAAAGGAGGGCGTTACTATTCGATGGTCTGCTTATGTTGTGCAAACAAAGTGGAGGCAAAAGAGTAAGCGTGAGTGTGGCCGCAGTAGGTGTTGGAGGAAATCATCCAACGCATCCAGGAGAGTTGAGAATCAAGGAAAAATTCTATATTAGGAAAGTCGATATTATTGATCGAGAAGATACCGATGGTAATTATCTATAGTTATTAAAATACTTTCTTTATTAACAAGTGTTAATCGCTCGTGTATACAAAACTTCGTACAAACAGAGTATGCATGTATAAAAATTGACATCAGGTACACAGAGAGAAATAAATCAGAAAATATTAGTTTTATTTTCGTGAGTAATCTTATAAATGTAACGTTCACTTAATAAAATTTACATCAGTTTAATTGTAATATTTATTCATAATATTGTAATTTTAAAAAATATATCTACGGAACTTCGAATCTAAGTTCCATTTTCTGTTGTTGTTGCTGTTACTGATAATCGGGAACTTAATACATTACCTTTATTAGCATTCCAGGCGACAGCCCATCGGTACAACTAAATTTTAATTTCTACTTTGTAATTTTTCGTGTTTATATAGTAATACACTCGTAGCTCTCACATTTTGATAGATATATATATCAAATAGCCGTTTCCGGCTATTTGATGTATTCCGCTCTAAAATTTAAAAATAATTCACGCCCGGTCCTCCAGTACCAAAAAGTATTTCTAACCAATCACAATTACTTTAGTTTGGCGGTATATTTAAACGTGTTAAATAGAAGAAAACACCTATTATTGTTTTCTAAAAACTGATTTTGTCTCACTTTTATGTAATTGAATGTATTTTTATCTTAAAAAAATGGTTGACGTTGAAATTTTAAATGTCCATAAATATTTTTAAAAAATGAAATTGAATGTTTTAAAATGACTTTTTACAGTTTGATTATAAAAATTGAATAGAGTAAGACGGATTAGTAAATAAAAATAAAAAAATTATATTCGAGTTTGTAATTACGTGCTATACGTGGTGTTAGTTATTAATAAACACATTTAATACAAAGTACTCTAATTTTATTATTATAGAATAAACTTTATATTCTTATTGTAGAACACATTCTGTTACGTGTAGTCTTTAGCAATTGTGTCACGAAAGTATATATTATTTTATGAATATACATACATAAATTTCTGCAATTGTTCGCGATTTTAACAAATGTACTAAGTCTTTTTATTTGAATTACATACACACAATGCAGGGCATTCTTATAAATACCATGTCGTTTTTTTATAAATTCTTTTATAATTTAACATAGAAATAAATTATTTATAAGTCTGCGAGTCGTCTACATTAATTGAAGGGCTGGATTCTATAACCCGACTTACGCTCGAAAGGCTGTTCCGCGCTCGACTAGATCGTTGGATATTTCTACGAAATTGAAAGTGCATAAATTTACTTTTTTTATAATAAAGTCATATTCAACATGATTAAGCGAATACTTTTTTATGATATAAATGATTTTTCTCCGACTTACCGTTATTTAAATAATTCAGAAAATGTAAATATTTTGTAATTTAAATTTTAATATGTTTTTGAATTCAATTTCTCATATCTCGGTTGCTAATAAACAAAATCATTGGAAATTGTAATTTTTAATTAGTATATGAGTTATAAATTTCAATAAAGTCACCTGCGCGAGTAAAACATTTTATTACTACGCAATATTTAATAAGCAATTGACTCACGTCCATATGAATGTATTCATGTGTTCCAACAAAAAAAGTTTTGAGGAAAGAGAAAGGTACGAACAACTTCCAGCGGCAAAGTTGTTCATTAAGGTATGAAGAGGATTTTGACGAAGTTTCAGATCAAAATATTAGTAAATAAAAAAAATTATGGCGGTTTGTCTATCGCGCGCGACGTTGCGCAGTTTCAAATTATAACGGGAAAATTGAGCCGTGCGAGAAGACCAGAGTAACAAGTATTTCCTAATCGTTTGAACTATTCGTTGTGTTAGCATTTATTGTAACACTTCGCATATAACGTTAGTCAATGGTTGAAAATACACAAACTGCTTTATAAACATATTTATTTTGTAACATTAAATAATAACATCGTCGGCATATTAAGAACTTACTTAAAACAAATAAAATATATGTAATTTTAATACATTTATATTAATTATATTAAATTTATATTATATTGATTAACGATAGTCTTCACTTTTTTAATACTACGGATTCAAAGTATTTATCAAAAAATGCTTTTCCATTCGTAGATAAATAACGATACAATGATTTACATATTTCAATTTCTCTTTCGTTATTCCAACTGAAGACACAAAGGGTGCGTTACTGAAATTTTCAAATGTAATTTTCTTATAAATTTAAAATTATTGCGGTTTTCCATCATAATCGCCGTAAAAATGAATGATGCCGTTTGGAAAATATTCTATTTCAAATGTTTTGGTTATTAGTGAATTTTTCAAGATGTGTTTTTTTTTTTTTTTTTTCGTTGCATTAATTTTTTCATAATCTATGAAATTTCATTCTGTTTAATCTAAAAATTTAAAAGAAGGATTTTGGGAAGTTGTAATTAATTCAATGTATTCATCGGAGGTAGTCGCTTATGATGCAGAGGAGATACGGGGGGACGAGGACAGTGTTTTCCATGTATCCCAGCATGTCCACCCATCTAGCTGAGGTAAAGGCATTTCTGCGCGACCAAGATGGTCGCGCCGATGGTCGACCGGTCCGTCCTAAAACCGAATTGTCTCTCGGACAGATCGCCCCCCGTCTGCACGGCTCTTTGCAATCGTGTTTGCAGCATTTTCTCGAATAGCTTCCCGGTCGTATCCAGCATACACAATGGTCTGTACGCCGACGGAGAATCCGGATCACCCTTAACCTTGGGTATTACCGTTGCCTCTTCCAGCATCTTAGAAAAATTCCCTTTCTCAGGCATGCATTGAACATGTCAAGCAACAAATTCGGTTTATGTTTTACCGTGCCCTGAGGACCCGCCTTGAGGACCTTGAACGGGATTCCATTAGGACCCGAAGCTTTTTCACTCTTAAGTGAGCGCACCGCCGCGATCGACGTCCCTTTTTAGGGCCAACCATTTCTCCGTCTTACTGGTTTTTATGGCCATTTTTAGAGACTTCCTCGTCTGTTTGTATTGCTCGATTAGACGCACAGCGTTCCCTCTTGACCGGGCCCGCTGCGCGATCCGTCTAAATCTGAGGCAGGCGCGTCTGAGCGCGGCGATCTCGTCCGTGCACC
>JABFOV010004064.1:0-14725 GCA_022817685.1 Aradophagus sp. ZL-2020 | reverse complement strand
CCATTGTAGTGGTAATATAATACTTTTGGAAGCGAGTAAATGATGCATAAGTGTAACAATTACAGTTATATACCCTAAACTAAACATAAAAATAACATAATGAATCTTGAAATTAAAGTCCTTGTTGATTTAATTTGTCATGAAACGAAAGCAGGTAATCCAGGACCAACTAATTAGTTGTTTAAATAAAACCATATAGAAACTCTTTCCTATGTTCACTAAGAAGTAAGACATTTTGTTTGTGGGGCATGACTATATACTAAATGCTACAAATTTGTCTTTCAATTAGTAAAACTTAATTACGTCAAAATTTTTAAATCAATTTTGATATAAAGTACATGGTTTAAAATATACCTTTGAGTTATCCAAAGAAGTGCTCCATTCTTCCTTGACATTTAACTTGATTTCATAATGTTGTTCATCTACTGTTACAGCTGAGTCTGTCGGTGCAGTAGTTTCAAAATATTGATTCTGTTTGTCCTTACTTATGTATTCTAAAAATTCTTGATCATTGGGGTCTAAGAAGATATTACTTTGCTCATTTGTTGATACTTCTTCGGTATCATCATCGCATGGCTAAAAAGTACAATTCTAATAAATATTAATGTTATAAAACTTGCTAAATATAATTTTCTTATTACTATATAATAAATAATAAAATGTATTATATCAATAATAATTCTAACTATAACGATTTATTAATTCATTATATTTTTCAGTAATAGCCTAATTTAAATAAATTAATTAAATTAATGAAGTAAATAATCAATTATGTAAGACGTAACAGCAAAAACTGTTGATTCAAATTATAGTTTTTATATCCAATAAATTTATTTTAAAATATATTTGATAACAATGTACAAAAATGTAAACTTATTATTAAACATCAGTTAAGACACTTTTGTAAGTAAACAGTGATTTATCAAATGAATAATAAAAAAATAAAGTATGATTTGAATTATTATACTCATAAAAATTTGACATAAAACAATTGCACTCTGGGAAAAAAAATGCATACATACAAATAAGTAACAATAACAATCACCACAATTCTGCAACATATTTGTATAAATGTATATTTTGTAAATTTATAAAAGCAAAGTATATGCATTCACTTCATACAAAACATCCCTAGTTAGGTTATGTGTCATTCATTTTCCCCAAATAAACTAAATCTATATTTGTAAAAACAAAAGTCTCTCACTATATCTCTTTTACAAAACTCTTATTATTTTTTTGAGATTCTTCCTGCAATTGTATTGATCGGAAGATAAATTAATCATAAAGATGGAAAAAAAAGGGTGAAGAAAACAAAACAATTTTTAGATTTTAATTAAATATGAAGAATCTCACCAATATTTTTTCATCCTTGTTGTTGTATTTGAGGTAAATGTAATCAGACGACACGCCCTCGGAAACGTCGTCGCCGACCATTTTTTCATAAATATCATTATCACCCGTGACAGACATTGTTAATATCCCGGACAACGATCGATACGCGTTACATCATTTTAACTGGCCAAAACAAGCCGAACATGTCTCGGCGTCAGCTCCGTTCGTTCTATTTTGTTTATTTAATTTGGCCGCAACCGACAAACAAACTTCGGTTGCGATGAACGTTGCCACCAAGCACTCGACCCTTAATCGCCAATGTTTGCGGCAAGCGAGGTTAGGGGAATACGCGGTTGCAGCACAATTAACACACCGTATGAGTTAATGGGGTCGCACGGTGTCTCGAACCGTCAGTTGCGAAATGCGTTCTTGCAGTTTCACATTCAACAACTTATACCTCCTTTTGTCATTTGTAACTCGACGCCAAGCCGTTGATTTCTATCATAACAATTTGTACATGTTTATAAGCAAGCTTTTAAGGCTAAAGGGGGAGGGGTGTCACCAGCAACGATTCATTCAACTTTTTAGGTTAGTTTTGATTTTAGAGAATGCCAACTTTTACAATGATCTCTACCTTATCGACATTGACATATTTTCATGTTTATATCTTATTAATTAACCCTCTATCAAACCACTAAATCATATACAAGTTAAAGAAGCAAATAAAACTTGTGTTTATGTTTAGCAATTCAATTATTGCTTTTGTCGTACATGTAATTATATATATACATACAATAATCTACATATAGATTATTGCTGTTGGTAATGATCAACTGTCATAGAAGCGTAAATAAAACTTCAAGAACATAATAGTGTCATGATTTATTAAAGTAAATTTATTACTGATTGTAAATAAAAAGTTTTTGTTCGAAAATACGGTATTTTTCAAGATTGGATAAGTATATTATGCAACAAATGATGATTTTTGACAGAATTTTCTTTTTGTGTTATCATATTTTATTTTATAATTTTTGTTTTTTCTTAGAAATTCCATCATAATGTTGTTTGCTTCATAGATTTTGTGAAGCAAAAGATAAGACATTTTTTGATTTGATGGAAATTGTAGCCAATCAAATTCATTATAACAAAACCTCACAAATAAACAAATGTGACCTTTTTAAAAATGATTTGCGGTAAAGACTGATTCTGTTTTTTGTTTCTTTCCCATTATAAAGATGTATTAAACTAAATCCCATCATAAAGATGTATTAACAAAGGGTGTCCTTGTGTATCATTAGTTTTTTATAAAAAAAGAAAAAAAAAAGTCTCGCATATACGCTAATAAAATGGCGTTTTGAATAATATGAAAAATTTGAGTGAAAAATTTTAGTGGCGTAAAAAATAAAATTTCAGTTTGTGGCTCACTTTTATAGCCAACAAATATAACAACACAGTGAAAAAAACAGAAAAAAAAAACAGTGAAAAAGTTTATCCTTTTAATTTTGACTGTTACACTTTTAATGAGAAAAAAAAACTTTACACCAAGTTTTTTTAAAAGTAAGGGTCTGTGATAAGAAAATCAGTGATTAGAAAATTAGTATGTAATTAAACTAGGGATAAATAAGAAACGCTAAATGCAATCTTAATTTTTTCACGTTGGCAGCTTGGTTGTGAAGAAAACAGGAGTTTTACTTTCACGTTGCATTGGCGCAACACGTGCTTGTGATATGTCGCATAGCTGAAGTTTAACAAACGCACTGAGAGCTCAGAATATTATAAAATGGGTGTTCACGATGACAATCTGGATTCCAAATATGGGATAATTGGCAAATCGCCGTCTAATTTTACGAAAATTGGATCCAAGAGACCGAGTACAGTGGTGTTTCATCATGACAAGTTGAGCAAAGTGGCGAAGAAAGAGTCCAAAAACAACAACAACAATCGATGTGAGAAGGTCAATGAAAAAACTATATTGACCATACAGCAGCAGCGAAAACTGTTACCAGTCAACAAAATTCGTAAAAAGTATTTTTTCAAACATCAATTTGTTTCTGGAAAACCAAATTTAATTCTATGGAAAAAATTCCAAACTTCCTTTACATTAACTACTTTGCAAACATTCAACGAAACCACATTTTGATTCATGTTTCTATATAATTTTATCAATTTTCAAAAGTTAAATTTTTACCAGTAACATAATTATTATACAAGAAAAATTTGCGAGAATTTGTTATCACAAGAAGGATATTTAATTGACTGTTAAAATAATAAACAATTGAATCTGTTTTAAGACTTTTACAAGAAATTCGAAAACACAACACATTAATTATTATTGGAGAAACTGGAAGTGGCAAAACGACGCAGATTCCACAAATTTTACTGGACGGTAATGTGGCTGGAAACTCTGGATGTATTGGTGTCACTCAACCAAGAAGAATCGCCGCAGTAAGCATAGCGCGTCGTGTCGCACAAGAAAGAAATGTAAAACCAGGTACCCTAGTAGGATATTGCGTGAGATTTGAGGAGTGCACATCGGAAAAAACGAGGATCAAATTTCTGACTGATGGCATGATGGTTCGCGAGGCGATGACTGATGAAGTTTTATCAGATTATTCCGTTGTTATTTTGGATGAGGCACATGAAAGGTATATTTTAAGGAAAATGGATAATGTGTAAATAATTCATTATTCTGTGATAATAAAATATTGATTATACAAGAAGCGTTAATTATCAGATGTGACAGATGAGTGTGGTATGACAAGCAACTACCACGCAAATTTCATCGCCAATTAAAGTCAGTAATTAAACATTAAACTTTTGAGATCATATTTTGTTTATAGATCTGTACAAACTGACGTTCTACTTGGTGTAGCAAGACGTGCTCAAAAACTTCGCAAAATAAAAAATTTATCGCCATTGAAGCTTATTGTGATGTCCGCTACTATGGATGTGGATAAATTCACTGAGTACTTTCAGGCTCCTGCTATTTATATCGAAGGTAGACAGCATGCAGTTAGAGTGTTTCATGCAATCAAACAGCAGGACGATTATTCTTTTTCAGCCCTAGTTACCGCTTTTCAAATTCATCGTGAAACACCACCTAAGTAAGAATTTGTATCAGTTGCGATAAAAGTATTTGGAATTATATAAATTTACTGAAAAATAAACTCGGAATTAAATGAAATTTCATTATTTTAGTGAAGACATACTGATATTTTTAACTGGCAAAGAGGAAATCGAGGCAGCGGTAGTTGCAGCAAAACAAGCTGCAAAACAATTAGATGAAAAACGATATCCACCCCTTAAAGTTTTTCCTTTGTATTCTCAGTTACCAACACATCAACAACTAGATGCCTTCAAAGCATCACAACCAGGCTCAAGAAAACTTATCATTTCTACAAATGTAGCTGAAACTTCGGTAACCATTTCAGGTATGTGCTTGGAATTCCTAATTTTTGTTGATAAACGAAAATAATAAAAAACATTTTTTTTCAACATCTACTTATGACGTTGATGTCTCTTGATGTTACAGGAGAAAAAGTTAAGATTTGTTTTTGTATTTTTCAAAATCATGCAAAATATTTTATATTATTTGAATAGAAATGTTAACAAATTATCAATATCCTATTTTCGTAACTAATATAAATATGAAATATAAATATTTTAGGTATTCGTACTGTGATAGATACTGGTGTAGTGAAAGCCAGAACGCATCATCCAACAACTGGCCTTGATGTATTAAAAGTTGAAAAAATTTCGAAAGCTCAAGCATGGCAGCGCACTGGACGATCTGGTAGGGAAGCTCCAGGCAAATGTTACCGCACATACACGAAACATGAATATGAAAGGATGAATGATATGCCTGTACCAGAGATTCAAAGGTGTGCTCTTATGGGAATCGCTCTTCAGCTTTTAGCTATTGGTATCGATATTACTACATTTGACTTCATGGATAAGCCCTCCAACGAGTCAATAGAAATCGCAATAGCATGCCTTGAAAAATTGGGCGCTGTAAAAGGTAGAATTTTACTATTCAAAGATTAACTTTGAACTGCTATTTTGTGTAAAAATTTCAGAAAAAATATCACATTACTTATATTTTTTTTTTTATTTATTTTATATTCTCAAAATTTCTATTTAAGGTTCACAACTAACGACTTTAGGCCGGACTATGTCCCTTTTTCCTCTTGATCCAAGATATACAAAAGTGATACTTGCATCTGTGGAACATCAATGTCTTGAAGAAGCATTAACAGTAATAGCTATTCTTTCTGGTGAATCTATTTTTACAGATCCACCATCTAAAAGGCAACAAGCATATGATGCCCGACAAAAGTAAACATAACAACAACACATTTTTTTAAAGAAAAGACAGTAAATAGACATAAAAATCTTTGTTACGCAAAAAACCTAAAATGCATAAATTTATTTGCGTTCCAGATTTTCGACACCAGAGGGCGATCATGTAATGATGTTAAATGTGTTTAAAGAGTATACAAAAGCACAGTTCAAGAAGCAGTGGTGCCATGAAAATTATTGCCATTATCGGAATTTGGAGTACGCATCAGACGTTAGGCAACAATTGGTTGCATTAGCGGAGAGAGCCAATTTAGAGAAAGCTAGCTGTGGTTCAAACACGGAAAGACTGCGACGCGCCTTGATGGATGGTTTGAGTGAGAATTTAGCAGAGCTTCAAAGAGATTTCAATTATATTACTGTAAGCGTTGACTTATATCTTTATTTTATATCAAATCATTTAAAAGGAGAGAAGTTCAAAGAGAATTTTTAAATTTTGCTCTTTAAAAGTGGTGTTTTTTCTTCTCTGATATATTTTTAGATATAAGTAAATATTATGTATCTTTCAAAATCTGAAAGTTTTGAAACATTCAACAATTTTTAGGTAAACACAAAGCAACCAGTGGCTATACATCCATCTTCTTGTTTGCACAATACAAAGACGCCGATGGTATTATTCACTGAAATTGTTGCAACTGGAAAATGTTATCTACGTGGTTTATCTGCTATCGATGCAAATTGGTTGTCAGAAAAAAATGCATCTTCCGTAAGAAACTAAAAATTTAAAATTTATTTTTTTATTTCACATTTTTGAAGCTAAAGTAAACAAATTGATTGAATAATAATCTTTCAAGTCAAGTAAAGACAAAATCTATGAAAGTTCAACTAAATATTTTAGCTGTTTCTTGTTTTCTTTTTTAATTAAATGTTATTTGCATTCAGTTTTTCCTTAACTACGATTTTATTTACTATTAAAAGCAATATGTAAACTTTCTTTTTATCGATTGTTTTACTTGAGATATTAGTAACATTAATTGGATAATTGCATATCCTTAGCACAATAAGTTTATTAAATTATTTCTGATATTCGATTTTAAGTAAAACTTAGCTAAATTATTTAGCAGATTGAATAAAAAATAATACTGCTAACCATAATAATAACAAATAAAGCATTTTAATACTTTGATACATTTAAGTAAACTCAAACACAAATTAATTGTATTTTTGAATAATTAATGTTGTACATTAAAAATTTTATATAGAATTTTCGTATTTTCCTGAATTTTCCTTAACAAACCCTAATCTTAACAACATACCGGAACAACACTTTATAATGAAATAAAATTAGACGACCAACATGAGTTTAGAAAGTTAATGAAAATATTAAAAATTGTGTTAAATGACAGTAATCATACACACAGTTAATTCATTTTGATTGAATATTTATATTTAATAATGCATTACCAAAATCCTTGTTACTTACAAAGTAAAAAAAAAAAAAAACAATGATAATTTTTAAATAAATATTTTTTACTCATGAAATTGCATGAGTATTTTACAATATGTGCTCAAATTTGCAAGTACAAAAGTGTTGATGGTATTTATTAATTTCTTTGAAAGTAAGAAAAAAATGCATAATGCACGATGCATAAAATCTATGATTATTATTTATAAAAATCGTTAAGTAAATTCTAAAAGGACAATGAAGAAAAATATATAATTATATATATTACTCCAACTCCAACCCAGTCGCTTATATATCACATTTGTAAAATCGCTAAAGTTGAAGAAAAAAAGAGTTCCTTGTCAGAATTACTCGACATGGGACTTATGAGATTGGAAGCTAACTCGTGTACTTCGAATTTTAACTTTGAATTTAATATTATATTTCCTTGATATGATCCATCAATCTCTTTTTTGTTTCCACAGAATCTGCAAAAATATAATCATTTTCAAGCTTGACTTAGACCATCGAAAAGAGGACTAACTGGAAAAATCGTGTACATCTCTACATTATTAATATCTAAAGATTTATTCATAGAAAAGATAGTAATTGTAGTTGATTTGAAAAAGTGAAGAAAACAGAATGATTTATTAAATTTCACTTAATTATATTAAAGAATATATATATATATATATTACAAGAAAAACTTTCCATAGTTTTCGAGGTGATCAAATTCACCCAATAATTGTAGTTAAAACTTACAGTATGTTTGTTAAATGTTTCTTGGACGTAAACGTATTAAAGAATCATACTGTTCTATTCTTTTTACGTTTTTAGAAATAGTTTTTATACAATTTACAATAACATGATTATGCCGCCAATTTCAGAATTTAAACTTAATCATCCAGTTCGTCCTACTCTTGATAGATTAATTAATTAATAATTCTTTGATTAAGAAAGAAGTATTGCCAAAAAATCTAATGAATTACCTCTATAAATCGTTTAAAACGAGGTCACATGACTATCCTTGACCTTAGCTATGAGATTGGACTCGCTGAGCTGCTTGTGCTTGCCTTTTGCCATGACCTTAGAGTCGTTCCGCTGGAGGCTCGCGCTGCGCTTCCTAGGTGACAAAATGGCTCGATCCGGGGAGTCATCTGGACTGCCGGAACCACCGGACACGACGCCCGATGTGTCTGATTCAACTTTCGACTCGGACTCTGACTGCTCATAATCGTCGGTGCGCGATGAAAAACTCAAATCTACTGGACTCGCGGTTAGCACGCTTCGTGAAAGAGCGTATTCACGGGACTTGGGACCAAAGTCCACAGTGTCATCCAGACATTGACGTGAAACTGTCATCAGATTTTCCTTGTCGTCGCCAAGACACTCGCAACTGCCAATCCAACGACAAGGCTTCTCCTCCACGATCGACTGACAAGTTTTTCGCAGATGGAATTTCGTCTTAGAACTCGTGCTAGCCAGATTACAGATATCAGAACCAGAGACCATCATTATTGGATTGCGAGAACGAGGAGTCATCATTGTTTCCTGAAAAGAAGCAAATGAAATTACATTGAAGAAAACAATTATAGTTTTCATACAACTTGGTACAGACATTTGAAGTAATGGCGTTAAAAGTAACGTGTTACTCAAAATTTTTACATTTGTTGAGTAACGGGTAACGTTAACTTTGCTTCATTTTTTTTTCAAAAGAAAGAAAAATTTACTTTCGATACTTTCGATTCACAACGTGTTAACATAATTGATTTCAATGAATAATATTGTGAGTAACGATAATAATATATAATAATTCATCATTAGTTAAATTAAATATATATACATATATATATATATATATATATTAGACGCAAAGTTAGTACGTTTATCTCAATAATCCCAAGCGACTTTGAGTTAACTGCATGGAACATGTTAAGAAATCTGTTTGACGAGGAACAAATTCTAATCTCGCATATTGAATGAGAAATGTACTATTTATTTCAAACTACTTTCTTTTGAAACTACTTGTATATTTAAAACATACAGCAAAGTAAAAAAACTATACATTTCTCTTAAATTCATATTTTTCATTTTTTTAATTTTTTTTTTATACATATATCAAATAGAAAATCGCCTGTATTATTAATAAATAAATCAATAAATATTTCATTAAAGAATACAACAAACTTGAAATGAAACATTAATCAATTCTTTCTTTTCTTTGTATGTAAATGACAAAGTTTTTTTTTTTTCAGTATATCTATGTTATTTTTACATCCCTTGTAAACTCTTTTCTCTCACCAGATGTCGGTACTTATATCGGTGATACCAGGTTTGTATATCTTTCTTTTTCTCAGGCTATATCCCTATTCATCAAAATAAATGGCATGGGATTTTCGTATGAAAGAGTGAGATAGACAAATCTGGCATTCATGATCTGCATAGAGCGAGATGGAAATGTAATGTATCTGCATAAAAAATACCAGATACACATACGTTGTTTGTAACGTTAGTCTATGCAGAGATGTTATGTGTAAGGGACTTTACGCAGTTATGTCGGTTAAACGCGTTTGATAGAGATAACTGAAAGTAACTCGAGGGTATCGATCTTTTCAGCATTGGAGATATATTCAGAATATAACCTGGATTTGCTTTTTGAAAATTGTTTAATTTGCGTAAGGCCTTCATAGCGATCGGCCATAAGAAATAAATTTTTTTACGTAGTGACACCACATTTTAATTAATTTAACTTCAACTGGATAAATCCTACAATGTGTAAATAAACCAAAGTGAACGAGATTTAATTCTAGCAGTTAATTAACATGTAAGAATATTAGTAAGCAAATGAGTTGTGTAAATACAATTTAAAAGCTATGTTTTTTTTTGCAATTAATGTTGATATGAAACAATTGAAAGTATTGTTTCTTTAAAGGTTATGTATCTGTTTTTTATAAAAATATTCTTCCTAACAAAACGAAAAAAAAAAATTAAAAAAAAAAATATACTGGCTATGCCATTGTGCTTAATTTATATTACATTTTTCAATATTATACTTTAATTAAAATATTTTAATTAATGTATCAAACAGCTTCGATGAAAATGTCATCGGATTTAGAAATCAATGAGAAGATTATAAAAAATGAGCCAAATGAAGATAGCGACATTGTCAGCGATGAATACTTAGACAACGACTTTTGTGATGAGTGGGAAGAATCTAAACATAAAATACCTGAATCAACACAAAATAAAGGTAATAATTACATCAAATATTATTAATTGACCATTATTTATTTAAGAAATCTCGCACTGAACAAATATTTATATTAATAAATATAAATAATATTCACAAAGATAATTAGAAAGTAAGTTCATCTGATTATGCTAAATGAAGAAAACTAAAAGCAACCAGCATTAAATTCTTCATATAAAGATATATTACTATAGATGGGTGACTATAGCTGTTTTGAGTAGTTTTTTATAGATTGAAAGTAACATAAATAATCATATAAAACAGTAATTTTTTTTTATTGATTTTGATGTGAGAAAATTAGCATAATCTATTCTACATTATTGTTCTACATGTATTTAAAAAAAAAAAGTACAACTTGAAAGTTAAAACTCAACATAAAAATAAATAAATGCAAACAAAATTTTTGTTTTGCAGAATCTCATTTAAGTCGCAAGGCCCGACAAGTCCGAAGGAATCTCGGCCAAGCTTACAAATCCACTTCCGGCAAAGACATAGAAGCCAGAGTATGCTCTATATTGCCTGAGTGCAAACGAGGTTGCAAAAAGAAAATTAGCCGATCAAATCAGCTGAGTATTTTTGAAAGTTACTGGTCGCAGGGCGCTTATTTGAAACGTGTAGGTTTCGTAAAAAGTCTCATTCGCTTGAAACCAAAAGCCCAATGCCGTGGTCTGAGCAAACTTCGCAAGTACAGTGTCGAATACTACCTGCCGAATGACTTGGTAAATGCGCAAGTTTGTCGCAAATGCTTCCGCCTGACTTTAGGTGAGACTGAAGCTTTCATTCAAAACGTCTTGAACCGATGCTGGCAAACCCCTAGTGATCAACCGGACGAAGATCTCCGAGGCCGAAAGTCACCAAGGAACAAGACGAATGGCAACAATTTGGATGAAATTAGAAGCCACATTGCTAGATTTCCCACATACGTGGGTCAAAAGTACAACGACAAAATGTTTTTGCTTGAAAGCCTCAATGTTAGCAAAATGTATGATCTCTATAAAAACGAGGTGCGGAAGCCAGCAAGTGTTAAAGTTTATAGGACGATTTTTAATGAAACTGGACTCAAAATTAAGAAGCCACGGACTGACAGATGCGCTACTTGTGATTTTTATGACGCAAGGATAAAGGGAGGGCGTTATGAGAACGAGAAGATCAACTGGCTTTACAAATTAGAGGTGCATCGTAAGAACGCAGAAATGGGATTGACATCGAAAACAAAGGATAAAAGGATCGCCAAAGAGTCTGAATCAAGGGTTGTTTGCACAATGGATGTTCAATCGTGTTTGCCAACGCCGTGCTTACAAAAATCTGCGGTCATTCATTACAAGAGGTTGCTGTGGACTTACAATTTTTCAGTGTGTAACACAAAAACTGCAAAAACTACGTGCTTTATGTGGCATGAAGGTGAAGCTGCCAGGGGGACTAATGAAATAACTTCTTGTTTATATAAATATCTTCATGATTTGAATTCGAACATCGAGGAAATTATTCTATACTCTGATTCCTGCTGGGGTTTGTGCAGAAATGAAGTATTCTGTGCCATGCTATTAAAAGTTCTTCAAGGTCATCCAAACTTGCGGATCATTGATTGCAAATTTTTTGAAATGGGCCACTCTTCAACAGAGTGTGATAGTGATCGCTCAGTTATTGAGAAGATTAAAAAAGTCCCTTTGAATGAGATACATTGTCCTGAAGATTGGTACAATGCTTTGAGGGAATGCAAAAAGGAGAATCCATTTGAAGTTGTAGTCATGAAGCTAGATATATTTTATAATTTTACGAGTTGGTATGAAGAGTCAGTTGGTAAGAAATGTAAAACTGAATTTGAATGGAAGGATGTCAAGTGGCTTAGATTTTCTAAAGATTCCAGAGTCGTTAAATATAAGTTAGATCTTAGAGAAGAATCACAGTTTTTGGAGTTGCGTGTAATTAATGATGAGAGTGAGAAAATAAAAAGTGAAGAGTTAAAGTTTTATGAAACTTTCGTGGGAATCGCAAAAGAAAAGAAAAACGATCTAGTATCAATATCGGGACTTCTCAGACCAGATGTGTGTACTTTTTATGAAAATTTACCCGTTTCTGAAAATTTGTGCGAAAAAAACATTGATCCTGATTTAGATTTTATAAGTGAAGACGACAAGAATTATGAAGGAAGAAGAAAAAGAAAGGTTGAAGACAGCGAAGAACAATTCAACAAAAAAACCTTTAAAATTGAAATTGAATAATTATGATTAAACATTGTAAGATATGAAGACTGATCATACTTTTAAAAATATTTGATCATGTAAATTATGAATACTTCAATATACTTCCATGAAAGTAGTTTCACTGTAAAACCAGTAATGACTAAATAAATATAATATTTGTTAATTTTATTAAATTTATTGGATTTTGAGATTTCCTCATTTAACGAGACCGTCTAATTTAAACAGGTTAATAAGTTAAGTTGCGAAAAAGCTAAAAGAGTATAGAAAACGAGTATTCTTTTCTACAATTTTTTTGTACGAAAAAGTATAAACTTTGTTAATAAAATAAAGATGTTAACTTTTCTAACTAATCTACATCATGCAAAATAATTATTTCATGTTTCATACAAGAATAGTAATTTTCTGCAGATTTACTTTTCTTATCAAAACAAAATGCAAGACAAAAAAGGCTAAGCAACACAGAACGTAAGTTTGAATGATACAGGTACACCTTTGCCTGCCAAAGTTATTAAATGTATCTGAAAGATAATAGGTTTGTAGTATGGTTATTAGACATGACAAATATGACTATGCTACTATAACAAAAAAATCTGTATTGAATTCCATGTAGGAATTTGACACGACCCTTTATAACAATCCAGTTGGGAAGCTAAGTATGAACCCATACCATTAGGAAACCTATGTAGGTTCCCATGCGGGTATGAATTCATCAAATTATTATCCATAAAAGAATCTAAAAAGGTTCCCGAATTGGTTCCTATATAGGTTTCTCTGTCAAATTTCTATACAGGATACTGCATAGATTTTTTTCTTAGAGTAACTATAAAGGAAGAAACATAATATATTAAAAAAAATCATTTACTTACTATTACCATGAAAAGTCAACTTATAATTAACATGCAAGAAACACTAAAATCACCAAGTAATGAAGTGAACACCATTTAAACCTAACTAAAAATTAACAGCCTTTCAGAACCTTAGAAAACTTTGAGCACCAAAATCACCACAAAAATACGGCGAACCGTTGGATCGCCTACCTGCATGGCTTTGGTCATCTTGGTGGCGCTTTGGGTGATCGGGCTCATGCTCTTATCCTTAGCGATTGGAGTGAACATGTGCTGCTCACCCGGGACAATCGCTCGGCGCAGTAAATCTGAAGGGGTAGACGTGTTTGTGACCGTGCAAGGTGGTGGCGCTGTTTCCTCCACACATTCAGCTTCGCGCAGCGCCACCTCGTTTTCGCGGACAAAGTTGGCCCGTGCCATACGCTCTGAATCCGACAAGGAGCTTGAAAAACATCCATATTGCAACTTCTCGTGTTCATTATCGGCTACAAGATGGCGCTTCTTTTTTGAATGCGACTTCTTTGGCGTAGTCTCACGAGAGGACGACGATTTCCCGGGTGAGCTGTCCATGCGTACAAACCGCTTAAGCATGATCTTAGTCTTGGCAAGAACCGGTGTGTCAATACTGCCAGTGCTGTTACTCATTGATTTCACTGCTAGCAGGTTGCAACCCTCGAAGGAATCTTGTGTATCCAGCTCATCAACTGATTTGCTGCATTGACTCGATGCGTGCAGTGTGTTAAGGTTCTAGGCGAGTTGAAATTAGGTTTGGAGTTAGTCAAGGTTGCTTTCATTTGTATATTTGAATTAATGATGTAGAACATAGTATATTAGTTGGACAGATATTAGTAAGTTAGTCACTTTAAAGTTGCCAATTCAAGACGGTTTCCGACTCTGATTAAGTGATGAACAAGTGGTTAGTTAGTAACAAATGAATGTATTATAAAGATTTATTTTCCATTCCTAGGTTGAAATTGGTTGGGCATTATTTATTTACATGACTTTTTAGAATAGAAAAACTGATATTTTTATCATATGTTTAAAATTCATAAAACCAATATGTTATATGGTTTTTTTGAAAAAAAAAAAAAAAAAAAAAAAAAAAAAATCATATAAATGCTATAAACCACTAAAATTTTTGTCTTTTTCTCACATCGGTCGCGGCAGACAAAAAAAAAATTAAAAATATATATCACAAGCATCTAAACATAGTATCAAAATGTTACAATTTTAATAACTGAGGTCTATAGTTGTAGAACTGTTGATTATACTGTAATATATTTTATATGTAGAAAGCGAGATAGTAATGGGAAGATATAGAAGATGATGATCATCCGTGCAACTGAACTAGTGA
>JABFOV010004063.1:0-14728 GCA_022817685.1 Aradophagus sp. ZL-2020 | reverse complement strand
ACGGAATACTATTTTCAAATATATCAATTTTTATTTATACTTCAATTTTCCGGGATGCAAATTTTCAAGCTAGAATTCATTTTTCTTTTCAACGTTGTTTAAGGAACTCAACAAATACTCGACATAATTATTATTCAGAAAAGTTATATATGCTTTTATTGGCTCTTAAATTTGTATATCTTTGAATCGTAAAAAAGTTCTCGAAAGTCCCGATGAAAGTATAATACAGCAACACATTTTGAAATTAAGCGCTGCATAAAATTGTTCGGTTAGATGAACCAATAATTTTAATAGACGCGAGAGTTGATAATGCTATTTTTTTACGAGTGCATGAAACAAATATACTCATCGCAGTTGATGCAGCTCCTGCTCAGGATGAACCACTCGAACGTTTCTCACCGGAACGCTCATTGCACGAAGATTATCTTTCTAAAGTGTTTCGCGTTTTTCGCCGTCGTCGTCTCGAAGTTCTTTTCTTACACCGCACTCATTTTCTTATCGCGCTCCTTTTCTTCGCTTCCTTTGTTCTCGCAGCCATTGTCCCAGACATGCCCACCTGCCCGCATGCCATCCAACTACGCGTACTCCGATTTAGGGCTACTTTTTACCCCTATTCTTCTCTCATATAACTCGTCTTGCCAGACCTGCCCCTACCCCCACGCCCTGTCCCCCATCATCGCGAGGCACGCATTGTCTTTCGGACTTTTGTGTCTCCGTTCTCATTGCCACGCCATCACTTACAATTCATTATACCGCCGCTTTGAATTTTCATTTGCTCAGATTCGCCGGACGAGGAGAACCGTTTCGCAGGAACTGCGAGGCTTCGATAAAAAATTGCCGCGAAAATTAATTCCGAGGATCGAGTTGCGGTTATAATTCAAAGCTTCGATTTCGTAATTGAAAAATTCGCGAAACGGCAAAGATGGAAGGAGCCCCGGCACTTGTAATGCGTATCATTTATTTATTCCGCGGAAAAGGCAAGTTTTTATCCGCGTCGACTGGCAAGCGGCTATAAATAATTAATGACGCCGTGTCGCAAAAATGGAGACGTAAGGACGAAAAGATGTCCGGAGATAGGACGGCTATTAATGGCCCGATTATTTAATTTGAGCTAACTTTTGCCGCCCGGGGGAAAAGAGACCTTTTTTCTCCCCCCGCACTTTAAATGCTGATCGCCGGTTACTTATTGGTATCGTTAAAACGGACGTTGCATTTCAAACAAGGTTTATTGCTACGCGCGCATCTTTTTCGTTTTCGATTAACCGCCGGAGTAATTAATCGACTGGTATCAACAACAATAAGCTATGAAATTTTATGACTCGCGGGTTGAATTTGTGTGTTGCCGCGCGCGGCATGCGTTGCGTTAGCGAGTTTACAATTATTGCCGTAATTATTGTACGGTTTCAGCGGGCTGCTTTACAAATAGCCTTTATTGATATTTTCCAGCCAACTTTATTTCTAATTAAAATCAGCAGTAAAACAGTTAATTATAACAAATGCGTCGTAAAAGAATATTACCGATTCTTCGCAGTAAACAGTGAACGGCTAGAAATGTGAATAATTGAAGCGTTTTTTCGCAATAAACGTGCAAACGAAATTAATAAATATTCGTATGATTTACTGTGAAATTAGAGCGAGCATCTAAAAGTTTGATAATGCACGTTGAGTTTTTTAAACATTGAATTTTAATGAATTACCATTCAAACGCTTTTTTAATGTTATGCAACGACCTTTAAATATATAAAGGGTGAGAAAGTGTGCTGAAATATTTATGATGTTATAAAGAAGAATGTTGTTGAGTAACTTTATAAACAATTGCATAGAAGTATAAAAAAGTGTAAATACGCGTATTGTACTTGTCGTTGTTTATCTCTTGGAAATGAAGTGAGACATGTAATTTTTCAAATAAAAAAAATGTTTAAAAAATTACATTTAATTTCAAATGAATCTTTGAAAAAAAAAATGTTACAATAAAATATTAAAAATGTAATTGGTTTATGTACAAGAAAATCTTTAAATCCATAATATACGAAAAAGGACTTAGGAAAACATGTTTGGAGTAAGATTACGAATTGCAGAAAATTGATCAAATAAGGCGAAAGAAACCAATGAGAAAAAAATATAATCGAGCCAAGTCCTCTTTTGTAAATTAGGTAGAAAAAAAAACTTGCACATACTATTTCTGTCATATAAATAATTAATAATTAGCTCTAGAAAAAAAACATCTTTAATAAGCATGTGAAATAAAATTCCACTTTACTGTCTATAATCACTGACTGTCACACAAATGCATTGCTTATTTGGTCTTCTATTGTCAGCATTAATATTCAATAACAAATTATCAGTTCACTTACAAACGTTAAAAAAAGAGGTCAATTATTGCTTATTTATCTGATCAATAATCTTTTAAAAAGTAATTTTATTACATTATTACTACACTAAATATGATGACCGTATTTGTAAATATATTTTCTTTTATAATATAATGCAAAATCAAAATTAACACTTGTTCTTTTTACAGCAACAATTTACGATTTGATTTATTTTGTATTATTTAATTTTACTGCACAGAAATTAATTAAAATATCGTTTACTTACTACGTATTGCAACTTTTTTACCTTCCTTCGAAATTTAATGTTCGAAACCAGGCACAAATACGTTTTACTAAACTGAATATCGTACTTTCTTTGTAATTATTCGATGAAAAGCATTATTATTCAATGTGCTTTTTTAATTGCGATCAATTAAATTCGTTGAATGTATACCTCTCTTGCCGTTGTTTCGGGGTCATCGATCGAGCTTGCCGCCGAATTGCATCATTTGCAATAAAATAATCCGCAGTTCGTCAACATCGTCATTTTTCAGGCCAACCGAGCAGGTTGACGGTTGCTCGTTATCATCAATTGCGGTTCGATAATAAACACGGAACAAGTGGCGCGCGTATCAGTCACGCTGGCCGAGCTCCGCTGTGAGCTTTTCCACGATATTTAGGCCAGTGCGGATATTCGCATATATTCGTTTTCGTTATCATCTGACGTAACAGCACGATTGGTGGTCAGTTCTAATCATCGCGTTTTTTAACGCCACTGACGCGCTGGCTTTCGCGATCGTAAAACAAACACGATCATAAATTCCCGCATTTTTTCCCCCTTTTCGGACCTCACTATTTCCTTTCTTCCGAACCAGACTCGGCGGATTTATCGTACGAAAACACTCCCTTCGTTTATTAAGTCGTGTTATTTAAAGATTAAAATCGTAACTTGCGCTCGAATTTGTCGAATCAATTACATCCGATTTTTCGTCGTTAATTTACTGGCGATGGTTATTCAGCCGTGCTTTTTCTGCTGTATCAAAAGTGACGGCACGAAAAAAATTTAATTCCACTCTTATACATAAAAATGCAATATTCAAATACACGTCTGGATTGATACGATTTCATAGAGTAGCGTAGTTTTTTCTTTTTTATTTTTTTTTTAAACGTTGACATTTTTTATCTAAAAAAGCATTTTCTATCCAATTAAAAACGCGGTGTACTTTTTTTTATTTAGAAATTATTCATGCAACACTAGTTGCGACATTTTTCATGGAAATTAGATTGCAGCTTTCTCTTCGATAGCAGACAAGTGTTTGTTTCTGTTTGTAGGGTGATTCCATTGAATTATTGAATGGATTAAATTCAGTCGCTCTTTTTATCATACAAAATTGTTCTCAACTTAAATAGCAAAGCAATCGTTCAGAATTAATAACATTTATTGCAGCTCTATTTATTCAACTATTTTCCTTATTCAACCTCAAATAATTTATCTCAGAACCTTATTCTAACTTTCAATTTTATATTTTAATGCCGAATTCTTATATTTTAATTGAGCATTGCATTTTTTATCTTTTTGTAAAACAGATGACGGATACTATGTTATATTATTGATGATAAAATAAAATAAGAATTACTTGGGCAAAAAAAAAAAAAAGAGACACTTGTACCTTTTTGTTCTTTGACGAAGTAATGTCTTGGTTAGCTTATGAAATTCGTGGGAACGTGGCGGCCATTCGAATTGCACCACGAAGAAGAGGGCGCTTAAGTGGTTGTAATTTAATCTGGAGCAGCATGGCGGAGGATGAAGAAGGTGAGAAAAGCTGTGAGGCAAAGTAACAAGAAACGGCAGAACGGACTGACAGTCGTAATGACTCCCTCACCGTGCGACTTTATTTTGGTCACCGACGATCCGCACTCTTGGCTGCATTAACATTTCAACCTCGGAAAATACCAGCGACATTTGCCTTATCAATTACAGATGAGCGTGGAAAGACTAATACAGTGAATAATGGATGCCGAGGAAAATGTTCGATCGGATTGGCAGCATTTAAGACGAGAAACAAATTAAAGAGAAAATAATTGGTGGGAAAAAGAGGAGCGAGCGCGATGACGGATCGAAGAATGCAGTTTAAGCATGTGCCTTGATAAAATAGCAAGGCCGAGGAAAGGAAGCTCCGAAGAGGTTGCGAACGCAACGTCGTCTATTGGATTACTGGGAGTGATACATAATGTAACGACTTCCCGTGGTATTAATAATTTATTTGAATTTTATTTTTGTAATTCAAAACATTCGGGATCTCATTTTCTACGGTCTACGTAATGCTGGTACGAATGAGAGTATATTAAAAGCACGTAACGTGATACTCGTATTTACGGCTAATTTAAAAAGATGAAAGCAATGGGAGATAACGTTTCGGCTTGAAATTTGATAATACGTTTTTGGATCATAAAAGTAAAAGTTGAATTTAATAACATTAATGGTCTTTTGTCTCGAAGCGTATTAGTTTTATTTCAACGGATATTGCTTGTTCCCGAAACAGAGCATTTTTTCTACAAATTTCGAAGATTATTATACGCGTTTTATTATAAAGGTAAAATCCTCTTCTTTGAAAGGAAATTTGTTGTTGGGTAGCGAAATAGAGACGAATAAATGTTAACAATTTATATGACGTCAACTTTTGATAAATTAAAGAATAACATTAAGTTTTTATTCTATATTACCAACATACGAATGTTAACAAATATTCACGTTAATCCTACATTGTCGTTGCAGTAATTACTGCAATATTAGCATAATATTTTTCTTCGTAAAAAAGAAAAAAGGATAATTCACAAAAAGTAAAAGCAAAATTCCCATATTATGAATTTCCTAAGAAACGTTACTTCCACAATTTCTTTTAGTCACAAATTTTTACTTCATATTTCACGACCGCGTCACCTTTGCAATTTTAACTAGCAACCTCAGCGATAATTCAATTTACATCACAAATTCGCTCGATTTCAATATGAACTATATAAAAAAATCAAGCCAAGTGAAAAACATGCCTTTTCCCTCGCGAATTATAAGATAACTTTGCTGAGAGCTTAAGTGAATTTTCACCGAAGCGTATTTATAAGGGAAGTAAAAACGGGCAAATGAAATTGCAGGAAACGTTCTTATTCGGCGTTATCCGTGTCAGCTCGGCGAGCCGAAGACACATTTTTCGAGCGGCCGCGCGCGTCCCTTAAGCCCCTCCCTCCCGCGGACCCTGGCAATTGTGCGACGCGACTGTTGCGCGCAATTTGAATATTTCCGCGCGCGCGCGCTTGCACTTTTAAATGGATCTTTTGCAAATACAAATTTGAATGTTTGAATGCGAAGCTTTCTTGGTGAGAGGGCCGACGGGGAGCGCGGCCGGGATTATATTTCAACTCCCGAGACAAGGCGCGCTTCATTTCGGGACAAAAGTGCATTTTGCCGGCGACGAAATTTGAATAATTGAATGTGAACACGTACAGGGCGTTATGAAAAACAGAGCGTACTTTTTCCCGCTCGTCATTTAATTTTCCTTTTCTCGGGGCGCCGGGGCTCTTCGCGTGCCGCGCCGCGCGCGATATGTAAATAATTGCGCCGATGCATATTTCATTCGATTCAATTAAATCGCGCCGCATAATTTAGCCGAGGATTAAATCATTGTTTATAAAATCCCGCGGCCATTGTTGCGGAAGATTATCGACCGGAGCAAGATGACGCGAAACACGACAATGGCGGCTAATACTGGAGTTGAGATAGAAACTGGTGACGACGAATCATTTACGAATTTATGGGACTGATTTTCTAAAGTTAAGACAAATTTTACAGTTAAAAATGTTTGTCGAACATTATTTGAAAGAGAAATTTTACTTTTTTTTAAGTGGTCATGATAAAACAATGGTGTGATTGACAGATCAAAATAATATCTGAAATTCATTTCAGTAAATTGACAAATAAAAGACGTTATTATTTCATTTACTTTCTGTTATATTTTTGAATAAAAATGATGCACATTGAAATACGTTCCAAGAAACTTTGCAAAATTTCACCACACAGAATTAAATCGTTTTTATTGAATTAGTATTGTGAAATGATAATCAAGAAATGCACTCAACAATAATTAATATATCCATATTTGAAACTTATTTTATTCCAAAGGTGAGCTGATTAAATTTAATATATGAATGTGAAATGAATTCCATTACGGATACATTAAATATTTATAACAAATTTCTAACGGCGAATTAAACGATCGAACCGAGTGCACTCGAATAGTCGCTTATAGTCGGCTAATTAAGCGAACAACTGATTGCCGGGGCTGATTTATTTATCGGACGTTGAATATAGTGCGGGCCGATGATTCGCCGTGAAATTAAGTGCAACTTCCGGCCGGCGCGATCGCGCTGATCGTGCTATTTTCGCGGGCCTGCCGAGCGTCGATTCACGACTGCCGTCAGTGCCTTCTTGTCCCGGCGACCGATCTTTGTCGCCGGCTGAAAGGAAAAAGAGCGAGCAACGCGAGCAAAAAGTGACGCTCGAGCGGAGATAGCGTGTCGCGGCCGACGCCGGGATTTGTCTCGGTTGAAAAATGTCCGCTTGAAACAGTATGCGTATTGTAATTAGAATACTCCGTTTTGTAATTAAAGTACGTTTTATTATTTTACATTACGTACGGGAACTCTTTTGATGTGTACTTTTGAAAGAACGAATTTATGATGAATGTAATATAATATGAATTTGGATTATGAGCGAGATAATTAATTGCTGTCAGAGTTGTCGGCTGCTTTTTTTAGATTACTTTTGTAATAAGAGTAAATCGGATTGTCTTTCATTTGATATGCAATCGCTTTTTCGGTAATGAGATTACTTTTTGAATCTTGAATTCATTTACGAGGACGAAGAAAAATTATGAAAATTGCATACGTTTGTAGTTATAATGTAAAATGTAAACAGAATTTGATAGAATAAGTAATTTTCTGCTTTGGGTATACTATGACCACACTTTACTAAAAACATAGTAATTTTTACATTTCATATTTTTCTCCGTGTAGAAACAGTTGATAACGTTTCCTTAGGGTGTGCTCTTATTGTAATCATGGAGAGAAAATATGTTCAAATTTTAAGTCTAATGAGACACGATTTTTACTCCGTTTTTTATACGGTAATTTGCTCTTATTGAACAAACATTATAGTTTTTTACATTTATTTTCGTCTCGTGTAAGCTGTAATTATGTTAAATTAGTCACCTTGCGAGTTAAATCAAGAAGGTAAGGAAAACTTTTGTAAAAGCGATGGTAAAATGTTGTCAACTCTGTGACTGATCGCGCGTTAATTGGCAATTCCAACTTCGTTGGCTAAGACGTCTTAAAAAGTCGATCAATTAGAGTCAATTTACGACGAAACAAAGTACACCTCGATACAATTTTTTTTTTCTTTTCAACGATGAAAACGAAAGGATTACAAAAGTACGATTTATTAAACAAAGTCAAAATTGACCAATGAAATTGATAATTCTAACATACAGAGAAACAAAGTTATTGAAATGTTCTCTTTCAAACGCATTTAACTAGTTTTAAATGGGAAATCTAAAATTATGAAAAAGTTTATCCACGCTGTAAGAAACAAATAGTACAATTTATTTGGTAAAACTGTACATTTACTTTTCCATTTGTAAATTTAACTATGTGTAAGCTCAATTTGTAAACTACTTGTAACGCGTTGTAAATTTTATTTAAACAACACTATTTTTTGACTACCTTTTTTTCGTGCGAATCGCAACAATGTTGTTCGTATATTGGCATCATTCGTTAATTTCACACAATGGAATTAGAAGGTACAACACGTGGCTGAATTATTCGCGCGTTACGGCCGTAATTGACCATCCGGATCATGGAGATGGCATCATTGATAACGTCGGCGAAACAAAAACTATTACGTTTAATATAAATTACATAAATAATCTGCCAACGTCTTTTTCCAGCGGCGAGCAGCAACGCGGATTTTACATACTACACGTTGAAATATTAATCAAATTTGAATACATTTGCATAAAAATAATTAAACTCCCGGAGTCTCGCAGATTAGTAAATAGGGTATCAAGGGAAATACGACGCCTACGATATATGTGTCGGACATTTAAATGAAGGTCCCTGATATTTATATTTCGCGATATCCATCTTATCCGGCGCGCTAATCAAGTCTAATTTCGCGAATTGCAAATAAAGTATCGTTAATTGATGGGACGTGCATTTTAAGCGCGTCATTGTATTACAAATTACATCCGCGTCCCGACGAAAGTACAATCAGCTCGGCAGATACGATAAATTAACTACCAACAATAACCGATATTCGCTCGGATAAATTATTCCGATCAGTTTTACGTTCACCCGATGGAAATGTGTCGTCCGTCGCGCGAAATAAATGCGCGCGCCTCGCTTCCCGGGCGCGCATTGATTTCGTCAAATAACAATATCAATTCCCAACTTTTTGAAATACGCGTCGCTCGACGCCCGGGGAAATGGATTTTCGAGGGAACCGAATTGCTGGTTTACAAAAAAGTTGCACTTGTCGAAGAGAAAACCTCTTGGCTCAAGATGATACCTGTCTTGATATTAATCCCAAAATAATATTTTGAAATAAAACAAAATGTTAAACTTTTCATTTTCATTATTTCGTATATGAACCAAAAAAAAAGTTGAAACAAGTGGATTGTTGTCACATTATGAGAATTTCGAATCAACTTATTTTTTACTGACATTTCTGTCAAGATTTTTCGTACTGATATGAGCATAATTCATTAATTATGAAATTCGAAATTTTGTCTCTTTCATGAATACTGTGAATTCAGATACATTCGCATTTCTAAATATAAACTCAATGCATGCGTCATCTTTCGGCAAAATGATTCACGATTTTTCCTCTCGAATCACGGGGATTTGTTCTAATCGTTATAAGTGAGATTGAATACCGGGAAAAAATATTTTGGAAGTGATAAAAGCGTCGATATTTGGGCAGGTTAAAACAGGGGTCTCGTACCGCTTGGTACCAAAGTGCGCGTCTCGCGTGACTCGGTGATTCAAAAGCGCGGCCACGCTCCATCTTCTTTGCCAATTGTCCCGGCTCTTCGACCGGTGCTTCACAATTCCTCGACATTTATGGCCGTCGCGTTGACAATTCCCATTGGCGGTCGCCGGCGGCGCTTCCGCAACTGCGAAAGCGATGTCCGCGCGAGAACCGATGGACCTTGCACGAAAGAATGATCGCTTTTCCCAAACGCCCGGGGAAAAGCAATATCCGCGAACATTAAAATATAAATAGCGCACACTGTATCGCGGCACATTAAGTCGATCACGAAAATATTCGATCGAACGAGCAACCATGTTCTCGATTTGAAGAGAAGAAGCAATTTTCAACAATCTATTGGCATTTGCTTTTTTTTCCCCCTCTGTTTTTGTTGGTGGGAGTTTTAGGTGAAATATTCTTGGGACGCCGGAATGTCAGGTTCGTCGCGAGACAGCGTTATTGCTTCCGTATGAAAATTGTTTGGGTCGCGGAAGTGTGGCATTAAGGAATAACGGTAATGGCGCAATGAAATAATGGGAAATGCAAGGTTAAAACGGTGTTTAAGAGAAGGACTTCTTGAGATGAGAAATATGCGTTTGTGCCGAGATAAGTGAGGAAACGAGTTTTCAATTTTCTCTGTTTAATGAAATTAAAATTTACGAAGTAACGAAGTATTCGCAACATACGCTCTAATTTGAAAGGGAATAACAAATGAAATTGTGTGTGAAAAATTGTGCGCGAAAAGAAAAGTGAAAAACAGAACTTAATTGCGCAAAATTGTTTACGGAGTTGAAAATCATTGATCCGCAACGCGGACAATGTGCAACGCGTACATAAAAAATACATTCGTCGGCTGTTATTCGTAATTCCGTGCCAACGGTGTATAAAAACCTCGACGTATCAATTAACATTTCGTTAATTAAAAACACATTCCCGACATTTTCTACGAATACTTACCATTCTCATTCGGCTTCAAATTAATCACTTCAGAATACGCTGTAAAACGGGAATAAAAAGCGGGCCTTTAAAGCGCGCAGCTCGCTCGGTTGCACAGTGACGCCGATGCTCAATCTCTGATTACAATTCACCATTTACGCGATGTTAATTTTTCCGTCGCTGTTAATGCCGGGGTAATATAAATGGCGCATCAAAATGATCCAGTGAGTGGATTAAAAGATAACGTCGAAACACCGCGTCATCAAGTCGCGCACAGAGGATATTGAATTATCAGCGTGAATATAGAGAAGCGGTGATACGGCCACGCAAAGTGTATTAATGCCATGAAAAGACTAGAGACGCGTGTTAACGGATATTAAACGTGGCGCGGAGCACGCGCGCGGTTCTAATTTATGTTTCACTTTTTTTCGTTTTTCTTTTTCCTTTTCATAATTTCTCTGCGCTCGACGCGACTCATTTGTCATCGGCCGAGAACGCTCGGCGATCGACTGCGAGCGCAAAAACAATGCGACCAATGACTATTAATTCATCCGCTCAACGATCCCGTTCCTTCGCATTCCAGCGTTTATTTACACGTATCGTCGATCCGTATCGTCGGGCTTCTACCTGCCATTTTTCATTCTCGCTCCCCCGACCTGCGATATTTATTCATGAATTCAATCTACTTTATGCCCGCCGATGTAACTGCATTTTTGTTAATATATGACACTCACGTGGTAACGCGTACGTTATGTATGGATCTTATCCCCTCTTTTTCCGACGCTCGAAAGTCGATGAATTCGCAGACAGACTCTTCGACAAATTCACAGATTTCGATTTATCACCGATACTCGATTTTTACAAAGTTTTTGACTATGACCGACATGTACTGTAAGTTTGCAATATTTTATTCAAATACATAAGTTGTAAGTTTTAAATAAATTGATTATAAATCGAAAGAGTTGAATTTGATGATAAAGAAAACAATTAGATCTTTCAATGATATTTGTACATAGATTTTAATTTTGTTCTGAATTTAAATTTACAAACGTCATTAAACTTTAGTGTAAGACAGGAAGACTTTTTTCAATCCAAAACCGGTCACACGATCGCATGGAAATAAAAATAGCTACCTTTTTTGTCGTGTCGATTGAGCTTAAACAGTCGTTTCGTCGCGGCGACCAGTTTGGTTCGTTATCGCGGTCGCGAGGCATTGTACGTTAAAAGGTTAATTCGTGCCATTCAAAGGTAATCAAGCCTATCGACAGTGCATTTCCGCCGAAGCTCCTTTTTACCTCGCAACTCGGCTATTATACACTACCGTGGAAGCTTTGATAGCGGGACACACGTATGGCTTAATGACGCTAATTATTTTGGTTCGAAAGGGGTCCGAAGCTGACGCGGTGGAAAAACTATTTCACTTTGACCGGCTGAATTATTGAGCGGTAAAAAAAAGGGAGGAAAAAAATGCACAATATGAAATGAAACGAATCGTATCGATCACAATCAGACAAATCGAATTGCAATCTTCGGTGGAAGCGTTGATGCGCGATGACGGATTTTTATCTGCAAATGATATTTACTGTTGCATCGCATTCGAGATAAAATGACGGTACATTGAGTTATATTTATTAGCGCGTCGCTGTTTAGTCAGCTGTGGCATTGTGTACGTGGACAATAAGTTATCGAATGGATTACTGCGCTGTTTTATCGACTTCTTAATTGAAATTCTATTAATGATGCAGTCACACAAAACTGACGCGTGTGGAGGCAACATCACTGGAATTGTTATTTTCGATGTTCACAAAATGATGGAGTTTCAATTTCGAATTGCGTAAAAAATTTTGATTATGTTCACCAAGCAAATTTGACTATTCATTAGTAACTTTTACTATTCACTTCGTACGGTATAAAATGTACTCTCATTTTCAAAACCATCGTTCTATACAAAACCGCACAAGTTTTTTAATAAAACATTTGTCCTCGTTTCACTGCAAAAATCAAACTTTTTCCACGTTATAAAATAAAACACACATGTTTTCTAAATCATTCAACACGAATCGAGGAATTTTAAAACACCTGAAAAACGTTTCAAGATTACTGACGAAAACGTCTCATTTATTCGTGTTTATAATGAATTATCTACAATATCTAACCGTCTTCGCAAAACAAACTTTCAAAGTTTGTTTTGTGACACAGGCAAAGTAACACGGCGACTTTGCTACCGCAAAAACTGCTCGCCCGTAACGAGCGACAGAGGTTGAAATAAAATATGCACGGTGAATGGCGTTAATTCAACGCAATTACCCTATTCAAGCGGGCATTGCGATGTCAACAAAAAAGCCGAGTCCGCGATCGACGACTGAAAGTGTACGATAATGAAGCGAACGGAAAAAGGGAGACAGGGAGCAACGCGCGCCACCGTGCATCAACCTCGGGGCCGCGTTGTTGTTATTTTTTCCTCTCTTTTTTTTCCCTCCGCGATTGCATCGCGCGTGTTGTTACATCCTCCAGGGTTTCCGTCTTCCGGAGCGTTTTCGCACTCTCGCGCGCACGCAATTTTAATTGCGCGCGACGTTGGCCGTGGCCGCCCCCTCCCCGCGGCTTGATTGCGCGCGATTGCGATCTGCGTTCGGCGGCATCTCGTTACCACGCACGCACGCACGCACGCACGCACATCTGCCGGCGATCGCGGGAATCCCGCACAACGGCGATGAGAGCGAAACGTCGGCGGCTCGCGATGCGCGTCGCAGATTGTATTCGTACAATCTGGCGGCACGCGAGGCCCGCGAAAGGTCACTCGCGGCGCGGATCAATGCGGATCGGCGCAACGATAAGCGGACCAATCGCCAGGTAGATCGTCGCGTGTGGCGCAAACAAAACGCCCGTAATTGGCTGGGTCGCGTGACGAAACCGCGGAATTCCGCGCCGCGACGTCCCTCGGGGACATAACTTCAAAAAGCCCTTTTGTCACCCGCGTTTCATTGACAGGTCTGCCGATTAAACGCATGCCGCGCACATTCGTGCGATTGCGGTTTATTAGTTGGGATTTTACATTCATAGCGTAATAGGTGAGAATGCGAGAGTTTGAGGTGGAAAGTGTAAGATGGTAGTCTTTGCGAGTTCGACGGTCCGCTTTTCCGGCGAATTTTAACTTAAAGTTAATTTTATTACGATTTAACTCGAAAGTCCTGTATAGTAAAAATAACTTTTTATTTTTTAATATAACTTTTATGGTTAATTCATGTAAATGAAGTTTCCAATGATTTTCCTATCTAAGGATTTTGTATTCAAAGTAAAATATATAGTAATAAAAAGGAAAATATAGTTAAAGATAAAACTGAGTTTATAATTTAAAGTAAACAGAATGTTTTCATTGATGTAATGAGATTGTGCGAACTTTACAATTTCAACTATTGAGTCAATTTATTTAAAGTTTTCGTCAAAAACTAATGAAATGAAACTTTTATGAAAAATACAAGTTCTTTTTTTCAAAGAGATTGGATCGTGTGGAAAAAATGGTGGTCATTTTGCATATTCATTTCTACTGCTCTACTTCAGTTGACCTCTTTTTTGCATTTAACCGTTGGCACATCAAACGACAATTGGCTTCCTATTGACGATCTATGAAGTATCGCTTAAAAGATTTTTATAATCGTATAAATAAATATCGGGAAGCTTCTTCATGCTCGAAGTATCGCTGGTGGTTTTGCGTTCCCACGACGATAAAAAGCCGATCATTCGTTTAATTCTTTATAAGGCCGAGGTTTCGCTCGGACAGAGTCACTTCGACTTCTTGTTTCCCTCTCAGATGAGTTATTCAACCGAAGAAGGATTCGGGTCAATTGATTTAGAGAAATGTGCAGCTTCGCTGAATTTTCGCCGTTGTGCTCGCTCGGCTGGGGTGTTGTGTAAGCCATTAAAAAACCCGAGTCGTGTGCGCCGCAATGATGAAATAATGAGAGCAGCGGAATTTTTGCGCTACCGCTTTTCGTTCGGATAACGACGGCACTTTTTGTCCGGTCTCTTTTGTCGCCTTTCGTTCGCCGGGAAACGAAATCGTTTTGAATCGATGATGCGCTCTAGACCAATGTCGTATAACAACAAAATGAATTGTAACAATTAATTATTGTCGTATTAAAGACCGTGACTGTGTCAATTGTACACTGTAAAATCAGTTTAGTACATTGTTTATAACGTAATTCAGTTACCACAACTTTTCACAACATTTTGAGTGCAAAGTCTCAATTTACATTGGTTGTAAACATTTGTAATGTAATTTTCACAGAAATTGTGTAACTTCACACAAAGCGTTTTTACAGTATAATACGTTGTTATAATGTATAAGAAATTTCAACGTTTATAATTTCAGATTAAAGGTCTTTGGACGACAGTTGAAACG
>JABFOV010004062.1:0-14730 GCA_022817685.1 Aradophagus sp. ZL-2020 | reverse complement strand
GTTTAAGAGTGTAACAAAATATAAAAGTATCATCATTTAGTGCAAGATTGAACTTTAACAATTCATTTTTAAAACATTAGTGATTTAAATACAAATCCAGTCATCATTGAATTTCACAATTAATTCATAAGTGTACTGATGATTACAAGTGTGTTAGATTGTACTTCGTCACATTGTAAAATATTTAAAGATATCTTGTGTGTTAAATACTGGACTATCTAATATTGATATGAAAGTTAAATTTCAAAAAAATTTTTACAATATGAAAAAACAGTGTTGTGCACGCGAATCCCACGTGATTATCAGTAATCTGACGTTGAAGTACAATGTTAACTGAGAAAAATTGAAATAAAACCTAATCCCAGATAAAATAGAACTTCTTCTATTACTGCTAATATTTGTTTCTATTACATTCAAGTTATTAAATGTTTACAAACGAATGACAATATAGCCTTTATAAACTACAAAAATAATTTTCACTTGAATTATAAAATTACAGGTAAAAATGTATAAAGTGTAACATTAATTATTTCCACCAAATAATAGGCATAAAAACACTTACTCGTACGTGTAAACTGACAAAAATCTTCACACTGCTCAATTATTACAACATATATATATATATAATTTTTCTAGTTGAACAACAATAATCTATCGATTATGAATTTATGGAATTCTTTTAAATTCAATAAAATGGAAATTTTATTGAATAATTAAATAATTTTGAACAAGGAAAAATTTAAGTTAAATGGTTGTGTATTAGAAATGTACATACACGCATATTTTCTTCTATATCTATAGTAAAATTAAATAAATAAAATGTACAAGTTCAACAAATTTAAACAAAGATTAAATTCTGAAAAAAACAATATTAAACAAAATTCTATGTTACTCCACTTCTAATTAAGATACTTTTTAATCTTGTAGAACTTTCTTTCAATCAAAATTTTGGAAAAAATGAGATCAGTAATAAAAATATCATCCGGTTTCATTAACTTTTTCAAATGGATTTCTATAGATTCTATTCATTGAGAAAAATTAACGAAATAACAATTGTTACTTGCATTTTCGTAATTTATAATAGCATATGTAAAAGGAATAAACTGTAAACATGCGTTTAGAATTTGTTATTAACCATAATGGAAATAAAAAAAAAAAAAAAAAAAAATCAAGGAACTACTTTTCGACGCCCCAGACGAAAACTATACCTACTTAAATTTTGCTTGAAGACTATGCCGTCTCAAAATTTGTAATGTATTTTTTTGTAGAAAATTTTGAAATGATATAGTTCTCAATGAAAATTTAACACGGCATAATTGTCGTCTGAGGTGTCGTTTTTTTCTACGACAGTGCCAAATAATATATGATGATTATTGTCATTATTATCATTTGTTTAAATATAATTTATGATTGTAAACTATTTATAAATGTACATAACTTGTTGTAATTTTATAAACGTGTATTTATATGTCACAATAAACATGTTTTTCATTAATTTAAAAACTGCCTATTAATTTCGACAATATTTCATAAAATTTTTTTTTAAATTAAATAAAACTTAAGTATCAAAAATTATTAAGACAAATGTAAATTAATGGGCTCTGTATTAATGAATAATGTTTGTATTTTATTTGTCAAATAATTAAAACTTATACATTTTTAATAAATAATTATATAAAAAATGTAAATTAGTATTAATTATTGCACATCAAATTTTTTCAACTAATGCCTAGGTATTTAATAACTGAAAGAATAAAAAAAGTTATATTACTAAAATTTAAATAAAAAAACTGTCATCTCTTCTAGATTATGAAACAATTTAATTTAATGATTTATTTTATAGTAATTCTTATGAGATATATGATATGATTAAAAATTTTGTACACATAATACCGAAACAGAAATAAAGTGAATAAAAACGTCATTATTTTTCAACGCGCTATCAGCTGTTGGGCTAATAAATTTAACCATTCATTTTTTTCAGTGCAGTACATTTTAATATATTTTCGGTTGCCGTAATAACGAATTTCATCTGTGTAGTATCATAAAATATCATACTACTTAAATCAAGAAAAAATAAACTTTCAAAATATTGCAATTACAAAAGGTTGTAAGAATATCGTGACGAAAATGAATCGAACACAAAGCAAACAACGTTATTTTATGAATACATATCTATTGATTCTTTTAGACATTTGCAAGTACATGTAACAATCAAACAAGAGTACAAACGACTTTCACTTGAACTGTCCAAAACTTATTTGTCGTCGATAAAGAGCCCCATAATAATTAAAATTAACGAATAAAATTGATGAATTTGACACGCTAAATTACACTCTCGCTATCCTCTGTTCAATGTTCCTTTTTTTTCCACGACTCTTCTGTGGCTCGGTGGAATGCTGCCTGGACAATGATGTAATCGGTATACCCTTCGATTAGGTGAAATTTGTGAATAGCATAAGTTAGAACACCAGTCCCACGAATTGCAACGGTATAAAGCGATGTACAAAAGTAAAAGCTATGTGCAGTACCACGTTGCACGAAACAAGTAACGCGCTTTCATTTTCCATGTTCCTTTTTTTCCTCCTCTTATTGTATCCTATTCCCTCTTTTACACCGTGTTTTCGCAGACCATATTCACAAGTCCCATAATATTGTTCCTTTTCATCTAATTTTGACAATTATCTCAAACAATTTGACGAGAAAATCAATATATAATCAGAGTTGTAATGCAATCGATCAATCAGTCAATCGTTGAATCAGCCAATCAATTCAGTCAGTCAATCAACAAGTTCACTTAATCGATAATTAGTCATAGCAGCAGGAATGGCTGTACTATCTTACAAAGATTCGTGCCAAAAGTTGTCATCTATATCATTATATTACCATGTATTGAAGTATGTATATTATAATATATATTACATATATAATATATATTATATATTAATAATGTAATAATAAAATAATAATAATTATCAATATTATTACTTCTTACAGCTACATGATTTCATTCACCGTCATCCATCTGCCATGACTCTGCCTTTGCTTGTTTCTTATCTTATATATAATGTATTTATATATTTATATATATATATATTTATATATTTATAACGAACACCGCCCATTCATTGTTATTACTGAAATGAAAAACGAGAGTTTCGATTGCTCCACCGCCACGAATCTTAAGAAACAGATACTCAAATGCAGTGACACGAAAGTCTGCGGACCTATTTGTAACCGTACAAATGAAACCCCGTCTTCCGGTTAAATTTTAACTAAATGTTTACTGGATGACTGATACTTGCTTTCTGCCGGTCACGCTCATTCGCTCTATTACTTTCACACACGTGTCTCTCACACATCATTTTTTTTTCTTTTTCTTTTCTCTTTAAACTCATCTGCTTCTGCCATCTTTTTGTTATATTCATCGTACATAAGCTTTTCCTCGGTTATTTTTTTCCCTTTTTTTTTTTCTGTGTTGATTTCGTCCATGCCATTTCGTACTTGCTCGCTCAATGGCTTTCAGTGTTAATATTCCATGAATGTTGTACTGATCTGCATCTCCCATTGGTTACAATAGCGCTTTTTTGATGCATGTTTCGATCGTGTTTATCAGGGACACATTTGCGGTGTATTTAGTATCGCAGATTATAGTATGCATCTGAAACGAAAAATCATTGATTTTAATAAGTGCTATCTCGATAATCGTTTTTCAGAAATAAAACTAGCGCTCCAGGTTAGAAAATTCAATGGCACAACAATCCTGCATCAAAATTCTGCACTGAGAATTATTTGTCATACATAATATACCATTGTTTGCTTACATGCAAATTACATTTTTATTATTTTGAATTTGCGTCATTTCTGTCTTGATTAAATTTGAGCAGGTCTTCCTACTTTTTTTTTTGTATTATTTGAAAAAACATTTTTCAACTAGTCATAAGAGTCGTGGAATGTAAATGTACACTTGTGATTGTAACGTTGGAAAAAGGGTGAGTTATCAACTGATTTTTTCGTATTTTTTACTCTGCCTGTTTGAAATGATTAAAATTTTGCAATACTTACTTTACTTACTTAAATTGCCGTATTTTATTTTCATATTAGCAACGAGGAATGTTACAAATTCTCCATTTTAACAAGACTTCACAAACTGTATTTATGAATTTAACTTTTTTTTTACCACTTGCGAAATTTTACGAAATTTAGGATGGCGGAAAACAATTCTTGAAAATAATTTTGATACAAGATTCCGATCCCATTATTCGAACATTATCCACGAGGTTGCCGACCGATGCAAGCCCTTTGTCGGGATAAGAGTGAGATGTTAAATCTTGGCCAATTATAAAATGATGAAAGGTAGTATGAGATAGTTTGCAATTTAAAGAAAGTAAAAGTAATCAGTTTATAATAAGTGGATTAATCTTATAATTAACTGATTTCACTTTTTACAAAGATAATCTACTTATCATAAGTGAACGCTAGTATATTTTTTGTCGATAAATCCTTAAGGTGATTGTTCGAGCCTTCATTACTAAGTTAATGTTTATTTAATTAATGTTTATTTAATTAAATCATCCTGTAATTTTTTCATCAGAAATTGTAATTAAACAAAAAATACACACCAAGTCCATTAAATTGTAGATGAAAAATCACCTTAAGCAATTGTGCTTCATTCGTATCGCGACGAGTTGTAAAAATTCGCGACAAGGTTTTATGATAAAGAAATCGCCACAAATATTTTTAGACTTAGGAATTTTCTTTTTAATCAGTAGACAAGATACAGATACAAAATTAATTCAATCTTATTACAACATTTAACACTATAAACAAAAATTTGTAAAGTGGTTTCGAGTTTCCGGGTAAAAATACTACAAAGTTGCAAGTTCCATTATGGTTGCACTTTATTTTCAAAGATTTTTTTTTCGTAAAATTTCAGTGTAACTTCAATTTTACAGCATTTCTTACCGTGCAACTGAACTTTCGATAAATAAACTTCTTTCAATTTTTTGTACAGCAATAAATAACTTTTAAAATTGTGGTACTGTTGAAAAGTACAGGAAAATGAAGAGCGGAAAATTCGTTTCAAAAGGAAAACGTTCATTTCGTACAGTTTAAGGAACTGGATGAATGATACAAATATAACGCTTTCGATGTGTATAATAGGACGGAACAAATAAATTAAAAAAATCAGTTTTTCTTTCTTCTCTTCCTTTCCTTTCACAAACATCTGAGAACTTCGTGATTGCACAATTTTAATGCCTAAAACACAAAACCGGCTAATTAAACTTAAGGATTTTGTCATCGCTATAGATATTTACAAAAGTTTTAATCGCAGAATACGTCAATTTCCGCACCAAACTTGGAACACTAATTCAAGTGTCCAGTGGAAGATATCAGATCAAATACTACGAAAAGGGAATCTTTAATTAATTAGACGAGAAAGCAGCCAAATGACGATATAAATTTGGCAAACCTGAATGAAAAAGGTAATAAAGCTTTTTAGACCAGATTACTCGTAGAAAAGATAAACAACTTTTGACCTATTGAAATAATTTTATATAAGAGAGACAAAAGGGGTGCTATAAAAAAATCTAAAATTAGATTATATTTACTAGAATCCCGTTACCAATAAATGTTTGCGATTTAGAGATGAACTTTAGAAAGAAATAAAAAATATTCAATAGAAGTTTCAAATAATAGTCGAGTATTAGACCATTATTCTATAATTTTTTGGTTTAATTCTCAATATAGATTTGAAACAATAGAATTAGTTAAAGAGTATTTCATGTAGAAGAGCAATAAGATATCAAGTCAATATTAAAAGGCATATTAAGAAATTTAAATGTCTAATAGTAAATAGTTGATATCAATTATAAAATGTTAGTGTTAGCCTGTAAACATGTTGGTTAGTGTAGGTAAGTAATAATAAGATTTATCATAATTTGTAGATAAAAATACAAAAAATTTCACAATTTCAATAAACTTGACAGTTTTCCAACCGCATTTTAAGACATGTGATTTATTTTGACGAACTTCGAATTTCGTGCACACGAGAAACTGGAACATTTTATGTCAAAAAATGTTGACACTTTAACACTTGTACAAAGAAGCACAAAATTTGAGTTCATAACAAATGGGTTATTCTTATCGTAAGAGGATTCATCTTTCTGTTAAAATAATCCAATCATTAAAACTCAAAAACTGACTTCAGAATGGCTAAAAATACAATTATTTAAAAGAGAAAAAAATTTAAACACCACTTCATCATCTTTGAACATTTAATAATGTTTTGTTTTTATTTCATATACACATAAATCCATCTTTAGTCAGACAATCAGTCTGATAAATATAGACGTATGTAAATATGTTTACATGCGTCAATGGTATATTTCTGTAAAAATTCCACATAAATTCACAATAAAGAAATAAAACAACTGGTTCACAAATTTATTTTATTCAATTAATTGGCATTTCTGTATTGAATATAAATAATTTTTCGTTAACGCAGTTTTAATTTTTTGAAAAGGAGCACAATCAAATTGCCAAAATTTTATTCAAACAACTGTCCATATATTTCCACATAAAATGAGTCTAAAACAGTATACATTATTTTGTTTAAATAAAAGATATTACAATATTATTATTCTGAATAATCGATCACGGGTTTATGTAAGCTCGACAAAATAGAAATCAATGTTGAAGACCACTCTACAAAAAATGACAGATAAAGGTGTATAGAAGTATACTTAAAAATACACCATGACATCTCACAAGCAAGCATTGCACCAGATACTGTCCTTGCACAGTACACAATTTATTTCAAATAAGAAACAGCAAATATAAACAATACATTCAAAATTTCAAAATGTAAAATATTAAGAATAAAATTAATAAACATCAAATACAAATTTAAGAATTCATTTATTTATCTAAAATCTCAGTTTCATTCATTTTAAAAATTAATCGATTTAAATAACTTAATAAGATATCTTAAAATCAAAGTATTACGTAAAAAATTTTTTAATTAAATTGAATTATTTATTAGTAATTAATAGTGAATGGAATCCATTCTGCTTTTTACATCTAGTTTTCTTCTTCAAAAATCTTGACATCAATATGAAGAAAAATAAAAAGGAAAAAAGGCAAAAGTCCGTGTAATAACTTTGTTCATCAAATGATATACTACGTGTTTTTTATTCTCATATATATTTAAAAATAATTGGTGCACCCTATGAGAATTTGCGTAAAATATTTGCCGTTATTTATGAGAAGATTAAGCGCAAATTATAACAAAAAATACATTAGAATTTAAAGTTGTTCTATACGCTTTTGTTTGTCATTTTTAGAACAAATTAAGCGGCATTTGATCGAAAATCAACTTTCCACTGGACACTCACTTGCCCATCTCCAAGTAGGAGCAAAATTTATAGAATGTCTGTTAAATGCATATAATAATGAAAGGTCACTGTTGCGAGATACAGCCGCATTATATTCGCACGGATCATCCATTGGTGTCTCCTTGTTTCGTTTTAAAGATTTTTGTGATTACATGTACATGGATGCAAACTGTGGTGAGAGGGCGTCACTCGCAGTAAAAGCCTGAATAAAACAAGAGTCGCTAACAAGAAGTGGCTAATGAATTTCAGATTCACAGCATGAATATTGTGGAAACCATATCCACAGCCTAGTCATCTAATAGAGATACGTGATTTTTATTTGGAAGTTCGTCATCGATTATTTTGATCACAAATATCATTAATCAATACAAATTAAAAAAGAGTGAACCAAATTTTGGAAACCAAATCTTTGAGTCGAATCTATACTTTGTCACAATAAAAAAGAAAAAAAAATTGTAATTTCAACACCTCTTTCTTGAAAGTAGCTGTATCACTTTCATCACATGTCAATACTCAAACACAATCTTAAATCTTCATGAAATGTTGAACAGACTTTCGAATGACATGTAAAACATTCATTAATATCAATTCAACATTTGACAAAGTTTATGCTTTATGTGGATCATCTTGATTCTTGATCAATTCATAATTTGCCTCGATCAACTTGAAATAATCTTATGTAAATGAGTGACTGATACAACAGACAAAGTAAAATTTACAATTTAAATTAACTACAATCAACGACGACTTCCTACTTCGCCTGTCGATTTTTATATATTTTCGATATCATACATCCGATCGATAGCGATCGATCGAACCACATCAACCTTCGACTTTATTTTCTTCTCTCCAAATTTCGATGGGAAAAGTGCGTTCTGATCCCCTCCCCACCTCGTCGCAAACTTGATACATAATACATGAACGTAGCACACATTTCGTTATTCGAACATCAAATTACAACCATCGCAATCGAGCGATTCAAAATAATACACATGCGGATGTTCAGATAATTCACTATCCCGTCTGTTTCGTCGACGTACTTCGTTGATATAAAAATACATGTAAAACGGTTTTATGAAGATAACGCCAAAGCTTCAATACCGACGCTGTCGGTTCGAAGCTATTGGTTTGCATGCTAGAAAGTTTCTCTTTTGCATTTTTCTATCTCCTTCTATCTTCCACCATCCAGTATTCAAGCGCTTCGCAAATATTATTGGAATTTCACTCTCAGTCCCAAGTTGGTATCACCTTATTTATTTGCATTTGCTTTTTGGTTTCCCTTTCTTTTTTTTTTTCTTTACTTTGTTGATTTTTGTTTTATATTTTTTTTGTTTGCCTTTAGTGTTGCCTTGTTCAATTGGAGCGTTAATTTTACTACTGTAAAAATGTACACCAATAGAATTTGTTTGTAACACGTACGGATTTGGTTAATCACTTGCAGCAATTTCCAGTGGTCGCTTTTTGCCCTTCGGTATCGACTAGTCGGCGGCCCTGTCCGCTTGTACTCGCGTTGCCGGCTTGTTCGTTTTTCGGGAGCTTCTTAGCTGAAAATTTAAAATTATTGTGCTTTAATATTTCAATATGATCACTACTTCATATGAGACATAAATATAAATCAGATAACATTTTGCCATGCATGTAACCATACATGTTACATACCATGTAACTTATATATTTTTTATGTTCTCATCTATGGGCGAAATCATTGTGACCATATAGTGAACATAAATATAAGTACAACTGTCTCGAATTTAATTACAATTGAAAGATTTATTTTATATATTTAAATTAAATTTCATATAAAAAAGATGATTTGAATTGAAATACAATTTATCCTCGAGAGAAATATAATTGAAATCAACCAAATAAAAAATTGTGATTTATAGCTTATAAATAAATCACGTAAAAAATGTTTTGCGGTAATATCAAAGACTTATTTGAAAAATAAGTGAATCCGATAAGAACTCAGGCAACAATAATGATATTACTTCTAGAGTATTATACAACGGCCGTGTATTGCGTCAAACAATATCCGCTCAAATGGCATTTAACTATTGTATAATGTTGTAATTTGGAAACGTTTTATGAAAATGGACCACTGATTGACTAAATAACAATCGATGATTAAACAACAAAGCAGCTAAACGATTAAAACTGTCAGGTTTATCAACGTACGTTTGCATAAATTATTTGTCAAAAATTAATTATCACCGCTTTTCTGACTTAACAATGGAAATATAAAAGAACTTAATTTACCGATAGCTAAAAATATGTCGTTAACGTTCATAGCGGTCTTGGCAGATGTTTCCATAAAAAGTAAGCCGTTCTTATCGGCGTACGTTTGAGCTTCATCTAATTCCACTATTCGCTTGTCTGCGAGGTCCGCTTTGTTTCCTGCTAGGGCTATTACTATACTCGGGTTCGCTTGTCGCTGTAATTCTTTGACCCACGTTGTAGCACGTGTAAATGTGTCCTGAAAAAAGGAATTTATTTAAATATTTGTATGTATTTGGATATATTTAAGTGTTTACGTCAAACGCAAGTAAAAAGAACGAATGAAATTTGCTCATTTTGCCTTGTTGTTCTCAATATTTCATCAGGGTGTAAAAGTTTTATGAAATTAATGAATTAAAGAAGATGTAAGAATAAAAAAGAACACTAACCTGATTTGTAATGTCATAGACGACAATAGCCGCCTGAGCGCCGCGATAATACATAGGTGCAAGACTGTGGTAACGTTCCTGACCTGCAGTATCCCAAATTTCAAACTTTACAGTCGTATCATCGAGACAGACTGTTTGTGTTAAAAATGCAGCTGAAATAAAAATTTTGAATCAATATCTAGTCTTCGCATAAATACTTTCAACAAATGTTTGTATTCAAATAATTTCAAAATTCAAAGTCTTGATACATTAATTTTTGTGATTTGCAAAGAGTACCAAAAAATGCTGCAATCAATACTTCGTTTGTATAATTCTTGACAAAAAATTAGAAAGTGTGATTTAAGTCTGAATTAAAAATCATCTTGTCCACTTTTTTTTGTCCCTAATAAAACAGTCATTTTCCAGCTAAGGAGGGAAATGGGTACTTTTTATCCGAGGGTAGAAAAGTGCTACTTTCCACCTGATGAATAGCTCTCGCAATTAGTACTTTCTAAGAACACGTTGCAAAAGAAATTTGAATGCTTACCTCCTATTGTACTCTCCTGATATTCGTGGAATTGGCCTTTGACGAACCTGAGTACCAAACTTGATTTGCCAACAGCGGATTCACCAAGTAGTACCAACTTAAACTGACATATTTTTCCTTGCGTGCCATTTGGCCTTTGGGCTGTTACCCGGTTAGACATACTGACCTGTTGAGAATGAAAAATATAATATCTCGTATAATAGAAAATAATGTAAAATGAATAATAATAATTTTATTTCTGTCATTCTTAAACACTTACGCATTTTTAAAATTATACTTACAATCAAACATACTACAAAAATTTCATTACACACACATTCATTCTCTCATAACAAAATATTTAGTAACCAGATAATGTATTAGCCGATTGATTTGCATATTGAGAGAATGGTAACAATTTTAACTCGCATTCATCAAGCTGTTAAATTACATAATTCAAGTTGCGATTTTTCCTCAATCCCAAAACTTGAAGTTATATAAAAAGAAAAAAATTGGAATTAAACACAGAAAACGAACTTAAAATGATTATCGAAATCCAAAAATGGTCAGAAGTTTATTCTTGTTTTAGTTTCTATATAATTTCTATTGGAATGTATTCTGTCTAGTGCTGAGATAACGTTAAAATTTTATGCGTTTCAAGGAAACTCAATAATGCGTTCGATCGCGTAACCAGATTTGAAAATGTAATACTGTTCAACTTATTATTCGATTATATATGAGATCATAATTTAGTTAATTAAATTATATTGTTGGCGTAGTTTACTTAAATTTGAGATATTTTTAGAATAAAAATGAAAATAATATTAATAATAATAATATTAATAATAATAATAATAATAATAATAATAATAATAATAATAATAATAATAATAATAATAATAATAATAATCTAAAGAGGAAAACTTTTTGAAATTAATAAACATAATGCAAACAAAAGTTTTCAAAAAAAAACCTATATGTTCTTCTTATGTTTATATTATATAGTCCTCATTGTTTTTATTTAAACTTGATTCATGATCAAAGAGCTATTGACCTTTTACTCTAATTAACAATGTCAGTTAGAAATGTCATATTTAAATTTAATAATTGGAATGTTGAATACAAAAAAGTGTTTAAAAACATTCAGCCATGGCATTCCGTAAAAAATAGCTTCAAGGTGAAATCCAGGAATTATGAGATAATAAAAAAAAAAAAATTCAAATCGGATTATTGTTATTGAAGAGAACTACAATGACCTTTCACGTAAATACACGGATATTCAGAGGTAGGAAACAAATCGCTTTCATCGCAAATCAACAAGCTGATGAGGGAATATAAATCCAGTAATCCAATTACTAACAAGTTAGGAGGACTCAATAGAAATTAATAGTGATTTATCAAATAATGTCGCCCATTGCTAGGGAAAGCTCATTAACAACTTCAATAGTAATTGCACGAAATCATTTTGAACACTGATCCATTTTAATTAATAACATCCATAGAAAATCAAGTCCGAAATTGCCAAAACTATCATCGACCTTTAGAAAAAAAAAACATTGATCATGGATTTTTTGGTTACTACAAAAATAACAATCAAGTTTATTTTATGGAAGTGAAATAAGAAATAAAACAACTGAGATAAAAACAAAATAATCAAAAAAATATCCATATCAATAAATTGTGTTATTAAAAGAAACAATAAAATTATTGAGAAATAAAACAAGACGTGACACAACTTCTCAAATTTATAAAATTTCACGACGCAGCAAAATCTGATTAAATTTCTGCTGTCGAGACATTTCGATCATTGCCCCTTTCCTAACTCCATTGAAAGAAAGAAAAAAAAAATCACAATGCAATCGAAGAATTCATTTACAGCACACAACCTTGTCCTTCCTACATTGAAAAAACTCAATAACAAGTGGATATAGATTGTAGATGACTATTTAAATGGTGATCATGAATATTTTAAGTTGTGAATTGAAATATTAGTGCGTTGGAATTTAAATGGCAAGTGTGTACTATTTGAAGTTTTATATACCAACTTCTGTGGTAAAAATTTCATAGGCGATTGATAAAAAATGACTTAGAATTAATAATTTTAATTTTAATTTTCATTTTAATTTTATTTGGAAAAAAATATTGTCATCTTTCAAAAGTAAAAAAAGGTGGATTTCTACAATAAAGTTGTATTTAAAATCATGAGCATTTCTCAAACTATTTAAATTCGTTGATAAAACGTAAATGAGTCCAAATCGACTTTTCAAAAAAAAAATTTGAATGAAACTTAATGATTTTACAGGATCCCGTTGAGTTCTATTAAAAACTTCAAAAGTCATAGAACTCTTACAATCTTTTTATTTTCCAAAGTTGAATGGTTCTTTGTTCCAATGCATAATTAAAATCTGAATGAATGTATATATATATTTTTGTTTACATTATTGGCACAAAAATAAAATATGTCATTGATTAATCATATGATACAAAAATAATCACAAGCACAAATATTATATTAAATTACAAAACTATTAAAGTGATTGTACTGAAGTTGCTTGCAAGCTGATTTCCTTTTCACTTTACTATTTAAAATAGTAACACACACGACTTACTATCCAAATTATATAATTTCATTCCATTGTTTCACCATTCAAATAGTACTATCTACTTTTCTCATCTTAATGCCACACAACAATAATATTTTATTTCGTCAACCATGACAGATTGAATTTCCCAGAAGCCAAGTGACTTTGACTATCCTTTTCTCACGCACACGACCATCGCTCCAGCATCATTCTCCAGTAAGGTACAAGCAGCCACTGAGGGGTCAATTAATTTAAAAGAAAACATATACTGACATCTATCAACACATACACATCTTGACTACATCATTCATGTTATGAAACATATCATACTTTTCATTTCACTCAAACTCATTTCAACCTTTTCCAATCCACCCCTCCTTGAAGTTGGCTGCGAGCCAATTTTCCTCCTTTTCACAATTTCAAATACTAACTCTTGACTCGACTGACTATCAAAACTGTATAATTCCACAATATCCCCGTTCCACTATTCAAATACTACTCCCCTCTTCCCGCTATACAATACCACATGACAGTTCCATTCCCACAACACATTCAACCCCTCGACAATCGCCCTTTACTCCTCTCGCCATAATTGTCACTCCTCCACCTCGGACAAGAAATTCCATCCACGAGACCTCAACAAGACAAAGGAAAAAGGAAACGAAAAGGCAAGCGACGTCTGAAACGAGTGTCAGTGGAGGCAAGACGAAGGGCATGGAGTTGACGCGCACCTCCGGTCGAAGCGAGTGTCGGCGAGTCGGGTCTGCGAGGAGGCCAAGGTTGGCACTGGGCCAGCGCCGCTGACTGGTCGATGGCTAGTCGCCGGGCTCGCGACCTGACTCCGCTGTTCGGTCCGCGACAAAGACCACAGCCGCGCGCAGTCCCACTGCGCACGGTTCGGCTCGATATGCCCGTGGCCACGTTTCGGCCCGCTGGTTGCGCCGCCGAGTCAACGGCACTGTGGCAGCTCGACGGGCCCTCGTGGCCTGGCGCTGGGGATCCGGTCGCTTCGCGGACGGAGGACGAGCACTCGGGCGGACGCGGGCCTTGCACGGGACACACTCGCCGTACGTCACCGCACGCGACCCCAGCCAGTGCTGCCAATGGTCGCGCGACGTGCCCATGTTGCTCCGGGGGAAAAAGCCCACTCGGCCAGGGACGTCGCGCCACGGCGCTCGGGAGGGGGCGACGATTGATCAGCCAGGGAGAAACACATGATGCTCGTATGAATTATATGTGTTGCGTATGTAACTTATGTATGAGCCAAATATTTATCGAAAACATATGTTACATGGATGTTACATACTTGTAACATAGTTGCATATATGGGATGTTGATCTATGACAGGTTGCTTTTGTGAATTGTAGATGTATCATATATGATGTTTATATACGTCCTGTATGTTCAGGATAAATATTTACCGATAACTTATATGCTATACCCTAACAAAAAAATTCATGTAGGAACCTATATAGGAATTTGAAACAGGAACCTACATAGGAAGTTATTTAGGTTCCTATTTAGGAACCCATACAATCTGGGAACCTATCTGGGTTCCCTTATGGGTGATTATTTGATCAAAT
>JABFOV010004061.1:0-14732 GCA_022817685.1 Aradophagus sp. ZL-2020 | reverse complement strand
CCCCTCTGATATGTACATATATAGAGTCTATACACATCACGTGCATATTTCGATTCTCGCGTGGTTTTCATGTTTATGCATGTTGCGTTCCGTTGTCTATTTGTTTTCTTTTTTTTCTTTTGCGTCATCTCGACACCCTCAGTCTCTTCTTTTCTTTTTCTGGGTTAGTTTTGTTTTTTTTAAGGGATAGACGTAATTCAAGATAATTCAATTGTTTTTTTTTTTTTTTTTGTTTTTTTTTTGTTTCAGTTTATTTTTTTTATAAAAGTTTGCTTCTTGAAGTGTATTAATTTTCTGTAGCAATCATATAAATTATTTTAACTTGTTCAACTTCTTTGTGTATGTATGTTTCACAACTTTTTCAATTAAATTAATTTTATCTTGAAAATTATAGATAGAGAGTAGATTGTTTAACATACCTGTATATATTTTTACTGGCATAAAAGAGAGACACACCAGCAGGTTGACCCGAGTCATAGTCATAAACTAATCATGAACAACAATATACTTGTAATAATGGTTGATATACAAAATTATATGCCAGAGGGTTTTATTTGAATTGTTTATACATAAGAATATGAATAATGAAAATTATTGAGAACATACATTTTATGATACAAAACAAATGCATAAATGAATTATTATTAATGATCCTATAAAGTATGTATAAAAGTTTATAACATTTTTATATTTGTTTATGTTTTATATCGTTATATTTTTTTTATTATAATACAAAAAAACGGTAATTATAGGCTAAATAAGCTTATGTTTACTGAATAGCTAAGGCACTTGCGGTGAATGAATGGCAAAAATAAAAAACAAAAAATTATAAAGTAAGAAATAATACAAAATGAAAACTTGAACCAATTTAATTATTTTTTATTATCTTATAATGATTTCAGATCCCAGTCTGCAGAAAAGCAGGAACGAACCCAAAAACGAAAACGCGGTACATATTCAGGTGGACAGACGATACCATCGCCAACTATAATTACCGCAGCAGCATCAGCAACAACAACGTCGGTGACAACAGTTACAACATCATCGTCGACGACGACGACTGTGGCAGGGTCAGTAGCACCAGTAACAAATACGTCGACTAACAGTGGTAGTAGCAGTGTAGTGATAACGACGAAGCGCAGTAGCAGGAACAGCCGGCATAGTCCGCCGCCGTCAACGGCGACGGTGGCGCCAGTGTCAGCAATCATACAAGGTCCCACGCTGGGTACACGCCACTTCAACAGCGTGGGAGCCGGAGCCGGAGGTGGTGGCATCATGGGTCCGACGGTCAAAGACTCACCGCCTAGTAGTCCGGGTTCTGAAAGTATGACCAGTACCGGACCCGGCCGGCGGAAACGCAAAGGTGGCACTTCTGTACCAACCACTGTTCAAACTGCGGGGCCTGCGCCAGCGCCGATTTCCGTCCCAGCATCCACTACACCAAACAGGTCTTCTTCCAATACGCCCACTGCCATTTCTAACAATAACCACATTAAAGAAGAAAAAGACATCAAGCTGTAAGTAACAATGTTTTTTCAACGATGTAAATATTAGTATACAGAGATTATTTTGGTATTTGAATTTTTTAGATTTCAAAATGGCATTAGTGCACCGCATATGTTGGGAAATCAACTGAATCCATCATCCACCATGGCGCAGAAAATGTCTGACACGTTATCGCAAGAGTTGGAAGCTCACTCTATTTTCACAGAAGCCAACAGTTCTTCGACTAATTTAATTGGACCTCAATTGCATAGCCGAGTAATAGCATCGGTATTAACAATGATTTCTTTTAATTTACAGATGATTCATTAAATTAATATTTATTTATTAATTATTAATTTATTAATTAATTAATTTACGGGAATATCCCCTCAGACAGTTGTAAAAAGCTTAAATAAGAAGTACAATATAATTAATTAATTTCATCAATGTTATCTTTTAGGTGAAATCAAATCAACCTTTTGGTCATCCGACATCATTTTCAAACATATTTTCTAATAATAACAGCAGCAACGCAATGTCCAGTACTGCAGCGGGTGGATTAAATAGTGGTACTATACCACAAACACTGGAACAACTTCTTGAACGGCAGTGGGAGCAAGGAAGTCAGTTTTTGATGGATCAAGCACAGCACTTTGACAGTGAGTGACTTCACATTTAATTTGAATGTAAATTAATTATTTACATGAAATTCTGTCAATTATAAAAAGTAAAGTTGTGTAGATATTATGAACAAATAATTTTTGAAACCGATAAAAATTGTGTAGAGAAGTCTAATAAATTTAACAAACCATACTTTTCAGTTGCCTCGTTATTGTCGTGTCTTCATCAATTGAAAGCTGAAAATGTAACTTTAGAAGAACGAGTGAATACTTTAGTTCAACGAAGGGATCACCTTCTTGCAGTAAATGCAAGATTAGCTATACCTCTTACTTCACCATCAACAACACATCAAGGTATTTTTTATTTATATAATAATAGTTCTTAATTGAGTATTTGGAATTACAAATGAAAATGTTGCATTCTAAACTAGTGTTTATTATAATTTAAAAAAAGCATTTCAATTTATCTTAAATATGGAATTTTTATTAAAGTGAACAACATACATCCAGCTGTCAATCAATCTTCACATCTCAATATATCACATAGTGAAGTACCATCAGGTGCCTCAGCAACAATGTCACGAGTGAATCGTGATTCCCGTGTCAATAATTCTTATTTACAACACTCGAGTTCAAGTGCTCACCCTGTTATGGAAAATGGTTTATCGCCAGACCCTTCCCCGCCCGCTACTGCACCATCAATGCAATATCAACACAGAAGTTCATTAATTGCTACGCAACCAAACGCAACAATAAGGTACAATTACTTATAGTTTAACTTGAATTATAATAAAAAGAAAGATTTAAAAAAGGTATTATTTAGCGGTATTATTTATTAGTCTATCTTGTAAGCAGACAGAAAGTTTTTAACATATCTTTGTAAATAGATTGGTAATCAAATAAGTTTTTAATTTTTTTTACTTTGTTTTTTAATTAGACTTAGTCCAGCAACTAGTAACTATCACCAAGGTCAACAAAGTAGTATAATATCTCCTGCAAACGCAAGTAGTTCTGGAGTGGTCCGAAATTCATCAGTAACGCCTGATCCACCTCGAGGAGTACAGAGGTAAAACAACGTTCTTGTTTAAATCATCATTTCTGTTTATATGATTTAAAAGGTGTGACCGAGATAACAAAACACGAAAGAAGAGGAAACTAGAAAATTATGTTTAGTTATTTATTAGTTTAATTTTTAATCTTTTATTTGATCGATTTCTTTTTATAAACAAACCACATTTTTTGAAACATGAAGGTCTTATTAACAATGGTTTTTGTCGAATTTTTTCAGTTAAAAATTTTACACAATTACAACTTTGTACGTAATGTACTTTCATCTTCTTTTGTTTAGATTTGATAATTAATTTATAGATGTACAAATTTTTAGTTAATTGGTGTATGAGAACTAGCATTATGATGAATAGCAATAATAAAATAATACATAAGTACTGTACAGTAGGTATAAGCATTCGGATTAGGGGACAGAACCAATGCAACGGATGGTTAAATAAACGCTGCATAAATTTTGCAATTATTGTACACAACAACAGCACAGTTTATTGATACTAATTATAGCGGTATTATTTATATTTTCAATTGCTTTCCATAGCTTTTAATGTATAGCTTATAATGTATTCCATAGCTTATAAAAATTTTATATATATATATATAAAACATAATCTGTTCATTTATCTATAAATTAGTGAAATTTTTTTTTTTTTTTTACATATCTGTGTAAGTTTAAATAATTTGTGAACTATTTCACACTACCTTCCAAAAAATGCCGAGTGTATAGCATACAGGAAAAACGGAAATCATGCGAGAATTTTTTGAAATTATACTTATATTATTCATTTATTATTATTAGTATTATTATTATTATTATTATTATTATTATTTATATATCACAACAGGCAATCGCCCAATACAAATTAGAATTACAAACAATATAAAAAAAATATATAAAAAAATAAGAATTAAAAATTTTACACAGTATCAATGTAGTCAAAATTAAAACATTCATTTATAATCAAGCAAGAGGTCTTTAGCAATACGAACAAATTGTGATCCACCCAAGCAATTCGAATCCAAGTTTAACGCATTGACAACTCTGCACATACGCCATAATGGGGCATAGTGCCATACATTCATGAATGCAATATATTTTTTTTTAATGCAATATATATTTATAAAATTCAGAACAACTTTTACTATATTTACATTTTACTAATTCAAGGAAATTTATATTCAGTAGGCGGGTTCGGAACACGTGCTGACAGCGCTGCCGGCGCGAATTTTATTCATATAAATAAATTATTATATAAAAAGGGAGGACCCGGATAAAAAAATGTATCCAGTGCACTTTTTAGAAGATGACCCGGGTAATCCCATACATCTATTGCACTTTTCTGATGATAACCTGGGTGATCAAAGTGAATTGGTGCACATTCCTGACGATGATATCTGGGTGATCGAATCCATCTGATGTACTTTTCTAATAATGACCTGAGTGAACAAATCCACCTGGGGCACTTCTCAGTTCGAACACCCGGGTAAACAATAGGGAAGCAGCACTGGCAGTACTGCCAGCGCGTGTCCTGAATGCACCTAATATATTATTAACTTAAAACAAAGATCTACAAATTTGGGAGATAAATACAATAAACTGCTGTTGTTGTTTTTATCACGACAAACAATTTAATTTGTCGTGATTTGTCATGCATGTATAATAATTGCACAATATTGTTAATTCTCTAGTTCGTATGAATTTTCTACATGGAGTTTTTCCTTTTGTTACAAAATTATATTTCAATAATAAAATTCGTATTAGTTTTGAATCTTTTTACACTTTGAATAAAGATTCAAGAAACAATGTGTTCATGAATGTTCATGAATATTCTATTCTTCATGAACAGTATTTTACAATACAAATTTTTCAATATTCTTACATACTTCAAATTAGCAACAAATAGTAATAATAATAATAATAATAAAATGAAATGACATAAATGGTTTCTTACTCATCATGTTACAAAATCTTTTATTACTAGAAATATTTTTGTCAAAATAACCGTAACGGCGCAAGTTCTTTTATTGTACATATCATCGTAAATAAAATCCCGTACAGATATTATTTAAATACGTTTACAGAAGATAAACAGACTATAGAAGCGCCAATTTCGACTGTATATTGATCAATCTTTCAATTAAAATATTGGTATTTATACCTTTTATTTCTGCATGATGGCGATTCTGTAAAACATGTTATTTGTTTATGTTCCATGTACTATTTTATGGATAATGAAGGCTATTGAAGTATTCACTTACTTTTGAAGACATAGCATGTAAATAAATATGGTTTTTTTTGTTATACTCATGAACATTTGAGATACTTCACTAGTCTATCAATTATTTCATTAAGAAAAGTAAAACGAAGTAGTGGAATCTGCGATGAATATCTATGTGATATTAGTAACAGTTGTAATGATTTATAAACTTACTAAATAACTTGACAAAAGTGCTATTGAAGATAAATTTTGACACTTAGCCTTGTATGCATTTTTTCTTTATATATATGTGTGTGTGTATGTACATATATATACATATATATATATATACATATAAAGGTCAGTAGTTAAGATATTTCGAAAACATCAATATTTTCAATTTTAGAAAAACAATTATTGATAAATATTAACTTTAAGTTCCAAAATTTCTGCAATCAATATTCATATTGTACCCAGTTATGTCACGCAAAATCGTAATTTTTCTTTGTGCACAAAAAATGTGTACTCAAGTAATCTAAAATTTTTTAAATTTATCTACTTAATTTGTTTAAAGTTTTGTGGTTTTTTTTATGGCTTATGTAAAATAAAAGTACTTTTAAACAACTGGAAATATATGTTTATATTACATTTATATTCCCTCATAAGATAAACATTACATGTTTCCTCTGCCTAAAATTTGAATGAATCGAAACTGATAGAAGAGTTTATATAATTTATTTCTTATACTTTTTATTATCGTTGTATTAAAATATATTTTATTATTATTATTATTGTTTCTTCATATGCATCATAACTTTTTGCCATATGAAGTCATAGTGAACAATTTAATTATATTTCTGCATTAAAGTTATTATTTTTTCAAAAGGAAATAAATAAAAATGCAAAATAAACCTGGTTATAGTATTATCATATTTTCTTTTATTTATTTTGTTCGTTTGAACAATAAGCTTTTAGACAAAATTTGTATTAAAACTTATTATGCATAAAGTGTATATTCCATCATGACGTTGTGAGACCCGTCCCACAACCAGTGGGAATTCGATGTCAATTCGTCGTTCGAGAGGTAATTTAATGATTGAACACAAATACGAAATTAAGACTTGGGCAATAGGACCCCCCCCCCCTTTCCCCTCGTTTTCATTCAATACTTCCATCACCCACCCTGGTTGAACGATCAGACTGTTTCAGCCTAAAAAAGTTTTAGCTTGAAATAGTATGAAAAATGCAACAGAAAAACTTAGTTCAAACTCAATTTTTCATGCACTTTCATTCTTGAAAGAGAATGATTTTAGTGAGAAAAATCCGACAGTTTGTTGTAGCTGAAATTGTCTAAAATTGTATGAAATTTCATATATCTGTGTGTGCAAGTTGCTGCAAAAATCTAATTAGATTTCTAAATAGATTTCTATATAGATTTCTATATTATTTCTTTACATAAATTATTTATATAAAAATTATTTATATAAAAATGGACGACTCGGATAATGAAAATATACCCAGAGCGCTTCACAGATGATGACTCGGGTAATCGAACCCACCTGGTGCACTGGGTTTTTAAACAGTCTGATCGTTGAACCAGGAGCGTTTTCTTAGCAGTATTGTATACGTCAAAGGTTGGCAACTCCTTCCTTAAAGAATTCTAAAGAATTCCAAAGAATTCTTGAAAGTTTTATAGAATTCTAAAGAGTTCTATAGAGTTCTAGGGAATTCTGAAGATTTATGAGAGTTTTAGGAGTTCATTTTCTAAAATATAAAAACAGTGTTTGTAAAAACAAACGCGTGCGTGCCATTTGTGCAAATGACAATCACCATGAAATTCGTACACCGTTTCACGAAATTCATTAATTAATTCGCAATTCGGTACCGGCCATGTATATATTGGTCGTTAATCTGAAAAATTTAATCATTTCATTTCCTTAAAATTTCAAATCAATTTACTGTGCCATCAATTTGTTCCCTCCTTGGAGAAATTCTCGTGAATTTCACAATTCTGTAAGAAAATTAGTAATTAAATATCAGTTTTTAACTTGAGACCTTCACAATTATTAAAATGAACTTACGATATGAGTATCAGAACCATAATTTGAGTCGAAAATGTTAACCAAAAGATAGCTCCTGGTATTGACTTAACGGTGTGATTATATACTTGAGAATACAAAACACCACTTACAAGTGGTACTGCATTATCAAAAACAGATAATAGTGTGAACATCTTTCCTGTAATTTGTTTTAATTAAACTATTGAATTAACGCGAAATCAAGTAGGTTTTCGAGCTTGTTACTTCTTCTAGTAGATATAAAATTTACCTCTTTCTATACTATCTACACTTTTTGAGGCCATTGACCTTAATACTGGTGCTACTGTGGGACCCAAAGCTGCTACCACAGCACCTATTTGTTGAATTCATGAATATAATTAAATAAAACAATTAACAAATAATTTATAATAATTAATTACACAATTAATACAATTAAAGTGACGATATCAAATATCATTAACTTGACAGATTACAAAGAATTTCAATGTTTTCTCACTCTATTTTAATTTACTTGGCAAAACAATTTTTTATACCTGCATAAAAAAGTAAAGGTGTTGTGGCATAAATGTAGAAAATTCTCCCAGCAGCATGTGAAAGCGCTCCAATCATAATAATAGTAGTATCTTTCAATTTCAAAACTCTACTTAAAAGTGGAGTACCAAGTAACATTGCTGAAAATAATAATGCCAAATTAGACAATGAATATTATAATTGTAATAAATAATGATAATGTGATTATATTAATACTATATATATAATAATAAAAATGAAGATACGAGAGTCGTATCAGTTCTATTATACTACAAATCTTACCTATTACAAAAAAACATGATTTAAACGTTTTGAAATCGCTAAATTGTGAAACTCCCCAATTAAAAATTAACTGTGTGTATAAATACATTCTGCTGGCTTCATCTCTTTGGAAAACATATAGCATCATCGAAAAAAGTATAAGCCAAACATGGAGTCTGCCGAAACCGATTCTTTTTTTGGTCACAGTCTTAAACGTCTCAATTACATGTTTCTTGTCAAAAAAATCTGACAATACATTTTTATTAGTCAAAGGCTTTTGTTCCGGAGTTGTTTGCCATTCGAGACGCAAAAATGTATAGATAATGGCAATAACCAGCAAACTAGCGTTTATTGCGAACATTATAGCATACGACCTATTGACAACATTTTTGAATAAGTATGAACCTATTTGAACTCCTAAAAAGTAAATATATTTGTTATTATTATTATTATTAATAATAATTTTCCACTATTTATCCATTTCAATTTATTTATTAATACTATTAACCTTTAACAGACTACAGTTATTAAAATAAAATGCTGCTTTGAAACGATTTTCTTTGATAGAATGCAAAAATCATTTTAAATAATTTCCAAGCTTCATTTGCTTTGAAAGAAAATGATTTTTATTTCTGACTTTATTCTTGTGGGGAAACAAAATGCATCTTTCTTAAAAATTGTACTTCTTTCATTAAGAAATGAAAAAGTATGTGATGATGACTTATTTTGATGCAAAACGATTTTACGAAAATGATTGGTATTTTGAGTGAAATCAAATATTTTTATAAGTGTATGAATTTCGGAATTTGCAACATTTTACAAAATCAATGATTCTTGCACACTGAAGATACGTAAGCCCTAAGCTTTATTGTATAATATTTCTTTTTGGTGTGTTGGACCTATATTGTTATTTTACGGTTATTATTAAAATTACTAAAAAAAAAAAAAGGGTCATTTATTGAAATTATATTATTGATGTTGAAATTCTTCACCTGTAGGCATAGCACTTAAGTAAACGACATCCAAAATTGTGATTCTAAGTGTTCTGTGGCTGACACTAGAAATATCTGATACGTAAGCAAAGCATGCAGCAAAAACGGCAACATCAGCGCCAAAAACGGCCATCGGAAGTGTTGCGGTATAAATGACTGTATTTAAATTCCAGGTACGTTGTGTTGCATTTACAACTATCATGGTCGAATAAATTAATTTACTAAATAAACCTAACAGAAGCAGGATTTTCCGACCGCGACGATCGCTCCAATTTCCCATAAAAAGAGCTAATATTATAGGTATTAAATGGCTACCTATATCATTCCATTGATGAAACTTCGCCACCGTAATCTGTTAATTCAAATATACAATTACATTTTAAAAAAAGTATCTCAAATTTTGTCAAATCGAGACCATAATTTTAGTATTTGTAATTCAAAGAAGTAATAGAGTTACTTTTTTGTGTAAAAAAGTCTGTTATTTCTTAATATTTTAAAATGCTTACTTGAATAGGAATGCGATCTTGGTCCGTTAAGTTATCACATTCCATATCACTAAAATTATAATCTACCGTGCAAGCTTTGTAAAAAAAGAATGCTTGTTCAACAACAGACGTAATCATAAAAGCCATCATGAATAAAAACATCGAAGGTTCCACAGTTATATACTGAATCCAAGAATACAATATTTTGATCCATTTTTTTGACGAAGATTCAGGCTAAAACAAATTTTCTTGTAATTCATTGCAGTGATTAAAGTGACATGTATTTTATTTGTTCACCAAATTGTTTATCAAAATTTAAAACATTGAAAATGATATTATATCAAAGAAGTAACACATCTAATTTGAATAACAAGTGTCCTTCTGTCGATATAAATAATTTTTATAACTATGGGACAGATTTTCTATGTTTCATTGCGATATAAATTTTTAATCAGAAAATAAAAAAAAATTAATATGAAATGAATGTACTTTTTTATGAACATAGCAAGTCAGCTATAAAAATAAAAAGTTTAATGTCAAATTGAGACAATTTTAACACGTTCAACGGTAAAATGTCTTATTTGTCAAAATTGTTTTTTATTTTTATCGAATTTCCATAGTGCAATGAAACAAATCTAGTTTTTCGGTTTGTTTTCAGTGTATATCTTACCTCAGTTTCGCTTTCCGATGACATATTCAATTTCAATAATTATTTTTAAGGATTTTATTTAACGTCTGAATTATTTCCAACAATGAATGGTGGTTAACGATCAATTACAGACAATCTAATTTGTCACACAAGTTTATTTTATTTAGTGGACAACGTTTCGTCACTGTTCATGTGCCTTCTTCAGGTCTGAGAATAATTATTTTCTTTGAACCTTTTGCCAGTAACTAAGAAAAATATGATTTACTAGCAATTCTTTGAAATGTCAAAAATATATTCTAAAACCAGATTTTTTTATTAGTTATGTCATATTTATCTTAACTTTAATATAGTTTGCAGAAAAATAGTATATTAAATATTGCTATACGTAGTCGTGTTTGGACTTTTTCCTCGGTGTTTTTAGTTTTTACCTTACATTCGAATAATTTGTGTCATTCTTTTATTACATATGAATTTCATCCACCAATAATTCCAAATCTGGATACGTATGTTGAAATTCCAAATATCATTGACATCAATGAATAAGTTTGAAATTTTTTCTCAATTAAAAAAGAGATTGATAATGAAAAAAAAGTTCGTTAATTTTTAATATCTTTCAAACTTACGGTAGTGGACAAAAGTTTAAGACTACAACAATTTTTTGTAATAAAATTAAATTTCTTTATTTCTTTAACTAATACTTTAAATTGTATTTGTATTAGTTATAGTTATACATATCCATTGTTTCAGTCATTTTGCGCGGCCTGCAGCTTTTCGGACAGTCATTGTAATTTACGGTATTTTGATATTTATACAACGCTTATTTGCATGTTGTTTCCGATTTATTTACGATATTTGCAATATGAGAAAATGATTTTTCATCTTTAAGTAATGTTATCACACGCTGACATTCATCGAGATGCCAATTTTCGGCCTTACGCATCATTCATGAAGATGATAAAAAAAATTGTATTACTATATTGCTTTATGATTATTACTTAAATTAAATAATGACTGAAAAAATCGATTTAAAATATAATATTTAGGAATTGAGAATTTAACTTCGTCTTAAACTTTTGTCGTAATACGTATTTCTACCTGAAAATTGTTAAGTTTTGTCCACTACTGTAGTAGTATCGTTGAAATTTAATTTCGTTGAGAAATCGCTTATCTTAGTACAAATTAGATAAACTATTTTTAACTGATACAATAAAATAAAATGTTATACGTTTCTATGGTTTTAGCAAAATAAACGATTACAAAAATAAATCTCGTTACATTTTAATCGGTAATTTTACATACATCAATGCATCGGTACTTCGCGGTACTTCGCAATTTGTCAAAATAAAAATATGATACACTTATTAAATCAAAAAGTTCTTGCTATTTAATTGTAAAAGAACCATTTTTGGTACAAATTCAATTACTTTTAAGACGTTTCGCGGATTGTTTCAGCCAACTTTGTATGTCATATTCATTGCATTAAAAATCAGTATCAAATAAAATAATTTCGAACATAACGGTTAGGAAAACCATTTGCTTTGTTAATCAAAATTATTATTTTATTATTAGAATTTAAAACGACTCTTCTATACTGAAAGAAAAAATTCAATTTAAAGTAGCATACTGTAAAATTGAAATTGAACTTACAAATCTAACGACTGAAATTACAGCATCTCACATCTAGAACAACTTCGTTTGTTAAAATTTCAAGTTTAACTTTAATTTTATGATATTATACTTTAAAATTGCAATCTTTTTTTTACAGCCTATTTTACCACCGATATATTTTTCAATATATTTTACAAAATATATTTTCTGCCGAATGAGGAGATAAAGTGTCAAAACGAAACTAATTAACAATCTATTTTTTTTTTCTTTTTTTATTCTTTTGTTGCGGTTCTACACTTACTACAAAAAATCTGGTTTTAGAGAAAAACACGTGCACTTTTTCATACCCGAGATACCGGTGCCTCAGTTTCACCCGCACGACTGTTTGATCCGAGAACATGAGTGAAAATAAGGTAGATTTCTTTATCTGCTGATCTTTGAACCGGTTTTCATTTCTTCCGTCAGTATGATACAAGCATGTGACAAACATATGTACAGATTTAACCCATCGTTGGTCGCGTAATGAGCGGAACGCTCACATTTTTTGTAAAATCTTATTATCTTTCAAAATAAAACGTTTCACTTCGTGAAAATAATTTACTTTAATAATTTGTATAAGTATTTAAACTACAATATTTGAAAAATAATAAAATAATAATAAAGCTTGTCATTGCAGTTCACAAATTTATTCCGCTTTGAGTCTACTAAAATTCGGCAATACGTAATTTCACTATAATACATGCTGCCATCACGTTACCATACATTAGAGACACGAATCGGAACTTACTGTCACTTTCTACTGCATCATCAGATGGTGAAACAATCAATATCCAGCGGTATTGATAATATGATGATAACTTTTATAAGAATCAATTTACGTCAATCATGCATTCATTCACAGAGGAAGATAATAAATAAATTAAGGCACGTGTATTTAATTTTATTCAGTTACGTCATAAGTTTCAATTATTGCCCCTTAAATTAAAACCGAATTGGAGTATAACAAATAAAAATAAATTTTGTAACTATATGAAAAAAAATTACATTGCAACAAAAAAAAACGTCCTCAAGTTAGATTGTAAGTTTTACAATTCCAATATAGTAAAGTATGAAAGCTTGGAAAAAGGAGTTATGTATTATAAATAACCAATCACGGAGATAACCTAATTTACAGTGCAAGCCTGTCATATCAATAATCCGTATTATTGTATTAACAATACCGAAAATGTATTGTTGAGTAAACATAACAAATGGAAAATTACGTAACTTTAACATGATTTATATTACGGTAATTTTAATTAATATCAATTAAACATTTATTTGAATAACTCTATCATATGTTATGTTGATATTGCATAACATTATTTTCCTTGTAGTTATAACAATTATATATATAGCTACTCTAACCATAAATTTTGTTATGTCACTGAACAGTTTAACTGGAACATTGTGGCTAGACTTTCTAGCCAACATAGCTAAACGCAAAGCTACGCTTTCAGTAATTCTTCTTTCTATGTATCGTTACCAATACATGTCGAATTTTGCTGGTGATAAATGACCGATTCTTTTTATATTTTACAACTTAATAGTATGTTTCTGTACTTGCTTTACATAATCATTAAAATTGTACAGCCTCGTTTGTTTAATTTTATTCTCTAACAGACTTGTAAAACGAAACATTTTAAATGTAACATTCAAATATTTATGTAGTTGACATAGTTGAAAAAACTATAACAGTTTTATTAGTTTTTTATGATTTTGTATAAATTATGATGTTAATTAAAAAATATAAATATGGTTGCGATTGTTATTCTTTATTTTTTACAAATACCATTCTTTTTGCTTCGTGCTTTGCACACTGTAAAAGTACAATTTTGTATCAATGTTAAAAAACTAATTTTTCCTTAACCGAAAATCGCTTTTAAAATAAATTTTTTTCAAATCAAAGATTCTTTCGAGTTTGGGTCTCGTTCAGCTTGATAAATCGTTCTAAACAAATATTTACGTTAATTGATCGCACATTTTTTTCCTACAGAAATGCAGCGAAGACTACAGCCAAAATTTTAAAAACATGTACCAGTATATTTTCGTCGGAGCATTTTTCTTCAAAATTATTGTTTACCCTGGTTAAAAAAATCGAATAATTATCATTCAAGATGAATGGTTTTTATTGTAACTTTGTCAATGCAAAATACCAATTAAGATCTATTAGAAATAAGCGAAATGCTAAATAAATGGGTGTATTGTTCATTGATTTAATGTACAGATTTCTTTTAATAAGAGTCAATCGTGACATCTCTCATTTAACTTTTACTTATTTAATCTTATTGAATTATTAACATATTCTCCAAAGCGATGTTCGCCGATTCAGTCATATTGTTCAATATTGTTATCTACTCACTTGTAATCAATTTCGACTGGTATTATTTATTATTCACTTTGACAAAGTATCAATTGAAGTTTATTGATTTTGAATGAGACTGAACTGAAAATTAGATATCGTTTAACAAGAGCACGATTCCTTATTACGTTTCGCAAAAAATAAATTTACCTTAATACATAATTTACTTTTTACGATTGAAACGATTGAACCCCCCCCCCCTCCCGCCTTAAAAAAAATTAATTTTATTTTCTCATTAAAACCACATTCGTAAATGCGAATAAAGTGTCTCTTCTGTTACCAAATTTTTCGTGCAACATTTTTCATATGCATGCTTAAATTACTTATCACAAATGTTACAACGACTGACTAGTATTACTGAACGCGTAAATGTACCC